>SNQJ01S0015225.1:4338-39530 GCA_010110895.2 Picea sitchensis | reverse complement strand
CATATTGTATTATGAAGTGGATATATTGTAAAAATAGGTTTCCCCCTCGAAGTGGACTGTAATTATTGACTTTTTATCATTTTTAAGGCGTTGGATCATAATATTTGGTATCAGAGCTCATTGATCCTAGGGTTTTTTCTTCTCCCAGAAAGTCATCTTTGAATTTTCACTATAACTTTTTTTCTAGGACGATTCAAACAACAGAACTTGGAGGTTATTTAGAAGGCATATCAAGTCTCAAATAGGTGTTCTAGGTAACATCATCATATCGTCTTCATAGAGGATCCAAATTCAGTGAGACCAGTTGAATTTGAAAGAGGACAATCCATAGTATTTCTAGTACAAGTTTCAGAATTAGATATCAATAGTGGGTGTGTGGCATTCTGTACAAGTGCGTTCTCCCAGAAGGGAAAAAAATCAACAAGGTTTGGGAAAGTGACCCTAACTTTCACTTGGCACATCCAATTTTGGTCATACCTATGGCATTGCAGAGGGGACATATTAGAGTATTATAGATTTAAATTTCAGAATTAGCAGGGCCTAGATTTCATAAATACACAAGAAGGAAGGTCGGCTAGGAGAACTGTGACATCCCCAAAAATAAAATAATTTTTATTTTGAAATAGGCTAGAAATTATTTCCGTTTTTGGGAAATTCGAATCTGGAAAAGTTTTGCCATTTATGGCAATTTTGAATTTTGAATTTTGAATTTTGAATTTAATAATTGTATTTAATTATTGTGACTGTTGGGCATAGATCTGTTTGGACTCAACTAACTATTTAACTATGACACTTGTATCACAACAGAATATTTATATTAATTGCAGGAGGACAAATGGAACAACCATGTTAAAATCAACTGACCATGACTCCATGAGTGGGGGAACATGTTGGAACTGCCTCTAGGATGATTATGAGAAGTGGAAAATCAAAGATTTGGCCACTGGTAGCCCCAGAAAATCAGGGATTAAGAGAGCTGCGAAAATCCCCAAAGGAGCGAAAAAGACCTGGGCAAAAAATTGATAAATAACATATGCGAGGAGGCAAGACACTGCCAAGTATGTTGGGGAAAGATTTTGAGCTCTCTTGCTGTTATGAACACTGCGGATTGAGTGTGAGTCAAGAGGAGCCTACTGAAACAGAATTGCCTTGCTGTTATGAGCACTGTTGAGTAAGTGTGAGGCAAGAGGATAACTGTTGGAATTGAAGGACATTGTTGAGGAGGAGTTTCCAAGTTCGCCCTCATGGATTCATGGTCAGGCTAGGGGGTGAATTGGTCAAGTAGATTTGGATGCCCTGTTCTATGGTTGGGAGGAACGTGGCTGTTCCCTTTGTCTTTTCGCGGATTGGATTCAGATATGTTAATTTTCCCCTCTCTATTATGAATGGCTATGTCTTTTGATGTTATGTAACTATTGAATCTGAACTGGAATAAGTTACACTCTCCGTATGTATGACCTGTTTACATCTAGTGTATTGTATTTGATTAAGTCAGATCTGTAATGAATTCTTCCTACTTTCTGTTCGAATGTTTTATCCGATGCCATGTATCTAACAATATGCTCTAACAACATGCAAACAATATATTAGATGTGTATAAAATGACAAAATTCAGAATTTTGGAAACCACTTTTTGTTTTTTTTTGGATGTTAAAACAATCTTGAGAATTTGACGCCTTTCAGAGGTTTTTGATTTCCTTGTTTCTCTTCAGAATGGGCTACCCTTGCCTTAGTCAAGACGAATTTAGAGATTTTTCCCTTACAGAAAACCTTTATCCTTTCGTATCCTTATGTGTGTGTAAAATTCTTAAGTCTTTATGCTTTCAGAATTCGAGGATTGTTGTATGTAGTGGTTTGACACTTGAAACCCCGAAACCCCGAAACCTGAAATCCCAAAGTGTTGGTTCTCACACCCTTTCGCCTTTCGGAATTCGGGAATTATAGTGTGTTGTTGTTTGACATTTGAAACCCCAAAACCTGAAATCCCGAAGTGTTGGTTCTCACACCCTTTTTCCTTTCGGAATTCAGGAATTATAGTGTGCTGTTGTTTGACATTTGAAACCCCGAAACTCGAAATCCCGAAATGTTGGTTCTCACGCCCTTTCGCCTTTCGAAATTCGGGAATTATAGTGTGTTGTTGTTTGACATTTGAAACCCCGAAACCCCGAAACCCGAAATCCCGAAGTGTTGGTTCTCACACCCTTTCGCCTTTCGAAATTCGGGAATTATAGTGTGTTGTTGTTTGACATTTGAAACCCCGAAACCCCGAATCCTGAAATCCCGAAGTGTTGGTCTCACACCCTTTCACCTTTCAGAATTCGGGAATTGTAGTGTGCTGTTGTTTGACATTTGAAACCCCGAAACCCTGAATCCCGAAATCCCGAAGTGTTGGTCTCACACCCTTTCGACTTTCGGAATTTGGGAATTGTTGTGTACCGTGTTTGGTATTTGAAAATCCCGAAACCCCGAACTCCGAAATCCTGAAATGTTGGTTCCACGTTCTTTTCTTTTTGCAATTTCAGAATTGCGGTATGTTGGATGTTTGGCTATGAAAACTGTGAAACTCTGAACCTTGAAATCCCGAAATGCGGGCCTCACCTTTTCCTTTTCGCATTTCAGAAGTTTGTTACATGAGATGTTGGGGCACTTGAACACGTGAAGTCCTGAACCCCGGAGACTCCGAAGTGTTGGTCCCACCTACCCTTTTCGCGATTTTCGGGAGTTGTGGTGTGTGGATCCCGAACCCCGAAATCCCGATACGCTGGTCACCTTTCACAATTTTTGGAAGTTTGTTTATGTTGTTGTTTGGATACTTGAACTCACGAAGTCCCGAACCCCGAAACCCCGATGGGCGGGTCCCATTTTCCTTTTTCACCTTTTGGAGGTTGTGGTGTGTTAATGTTTGACACTTCCAAACATGAAATCCCGAACCCTGAAACCCCGAAGGACCGAGTCCACAGTCTTCCCGCATTTTCGCGCTTTTGGCAAACGGCGTGGCCCCTTTGTTTCGTTTTGTGTTCGGCACTTATAATTGCCGAAAACACGATTGACCTCTTTTATGTTTCACAAACTGTAGGAACCTAGAAGAAACTTATTGTTATGGGAACAATTCTAATAATGTAATGAATGGACTGGTAAAAGAACGTTGGAGAGTCTTCATCCTGGATAGAGGTATGGGAGTAACAGACCATCTTACAAGTCGATTGTATTGCAAACATAGGGTAATTTTTCTATGTAGGGTTTTTTGCCATAAAAACCCCAAAATTGCTTGTATTGTTGAGACTGTGGTAGTGTTATAGGTACTAGCAGATAAGAGAGTAATTATAAATTTCAGGATCTTAATTAAACATTGAAGTGATGAGTAAATACTCATTATATCGTCGATTAGAAAACTTAAGTTGAATGGTAAGGACAGTCGACGACAGTAAGGATTCTAACAAACCCTCAGACTCAAGCCTTCTATCAGAAAGCCTACTTGCTTGAGATCTCGAAAACCTTTCAAGGATAGATGTACAATTTTTTTTTATTTTTTTTATGGTGATTTTTGAGGTACATTACATATGGTATCGGAGCAAAAGTTACAACACTGGGCTTGAACAGGGCCACATTAATTGCTTAGTATATATTCTGATTTATGAAAAAACTAATAAATCTTGTGGATTACAAACATAAAGCTTTTCTATTTTGTGTAGAATAATGGCACCTCAAGAAGGTGCAGAAATCAGGGTGGAAGAGAATCCGCAACAAGGACTTCTTGGAGATCCAAGACATAACAGTGATGGAAGCTCACCCACGGAGGTGTTGGAAACAATGAGGAACCTTATTGTTGAATTACAGGTTTTCAAGGCCGACAATGAAAAATTGAAGAAGGCACAACAGGAACAACAAGAGATAAACGAAGTCCTGCTGCATAGTATAGTAACCAAGAAAGGTCCAAAAGATGATAACCATGAGGAAGAGGTCAACAAAAGGGCCTCCAAGAATTCTGGTGTGAAAACAGAAAAATGAGACAGTTCGTCTGAAGGGACACCTTCAGCTGAAGACAAAAGCATGCCGGACAGAAAAATAAAACAAACAGAGCACCTTGAAGGAGAATTTAAAAATATTAGACTAGCTACTTTTGATGGAGAATCCAGGACAGGAGAAGAAGCCAAGGCATGGTTGTTGGACATAAAAAAATACTTCCAAATATACAACTATTCCAACAACATGAAGGTTAGAATGGCCATCTACAATCTGAAAGGGAAGGCCAACATTTGGTGGTAGGACCTAAAATTGGCCAAGGGCCTAAAGGAGAAACAATTGGAATGGTCCGACTTTAAGAAGTATTTTAACAAACAATACCTTTCTGAAAGCTATTATGAAAGGAAGATGAAATAATTCTATGAGTTACGACTCAGACAAATGACGATGGAGGACCTTATAAATAAATTTTTGGAACTAGTAAGGTTCGTACCATACATCCAGGAGGATAAGGTAAAAATCCAATGATTCTTAAGCTGTTTACCACAGTCCTACAAGGACAAAATTGAGTTTGACAACCCCAAATCCTTGAGTGAGGCATTCAGGAAAGCACAAATGTGCTATGACCAGTACAAACAGTGGGTAGAGTTTCCCAAGACCTGGAAGGACAAGAAGCAAGATGGAATAAATCAGCGGAATAAGGAATACCAACCAACTCCTTATCAGAATGCAACCAAAAGTTTCCCAAGGAAGGATTTTCACTCCAATCATTCGAACACGCAAGGTAGCGGTAAACCGGTAAACCTGGGAATGAAGAAGTTTGGGGACAACTCTCGCGAGCCATTAAAATATTGGGAGTGTGGAGAGCCTCATATAAGGAGGAACTGTCCACGTTTAATTACAACAAACAGAACTGCTGTTCACAATTTACAGGAAACCTCGACAGTGGGAGACATGGGCAGAAGTTTGCATCGGATAAATGCAGCCATAGATGGTCGACAAGCTGACCACCAGTCCTCGGTGGTAGAAATCGAAGGTAAAATCCATGACACTCGAATTTCTGTTTTAATTGACCCTGGAGCTATGTTAAGTTATATTATTCCCAATGTAGTAGAGTTGAATAAACTTAAGAAACAAAAGCACGAAAAATCTTGGCTTGTACAACTAGCAACATGTACTAAAAGAAAAGTAGTTAACTTTATTTCTGATCTTGAGTTCAGCTTATATGGACAAAAGAAAAGGACCAATCTGAACATCCTACCACTAGGGTCTTATGATATGATTATTGGGATGGATTGGTTGGAACAACACAAAGCAGTACTAGATTGTTATACAAATATCCTTAGCTATAAAGATAATTTTGGCACTATTAGAATAGCCCAAGGCATACCAAAACCTATATCAGTCAGACAAGTTTCAACGATGCGACTCAAGAAATGTATTAGAAAGGGATGTCAAGTTTACACCATCCAAGTAACGAACCTATTAGAAAAAGAGGATAAGCCCAAGTTAGAAGACTTTGTTGTCCTACGTGAATTTAGAGACATGTTTGTTGATGAGATACTAGAATTGCCTCCTAGGAGAGAAATAGATTTCTCCATAGACTTACTACCCGGATCAACCCCTATCTCAAAAGCAGCCTACCGAATGAGTCTACCAGAGTTGACAAAATTAAAAATACAATTACAGGAATTGTTGGATAAAAAGTATATCAGACCAAGTGTCTTGCCATGGGGAGCACCAGTCCTCTTTGTGAAAANTGGTGATTTTTGAGGTACATTACAAGAACAAACTCCAAATTAAGAGTTGAAAGGTGCATAACTTGCAATTGGTATAACTTTTTATTGGAAGATCTGTTTTTGGTGATTCAAAATTTGTGATAAAGAGGAAAAAGAAGAGTATTATTATTTGTATTCTTAATGGGTCCAAAAAAATATGTTAACACTAATTAAACCTCTCGATGTCTCATTTATAACTCAAAAACAAAATAAGGACATACATAACAGGCTATCCAAATTGGAGGAACAACTTAATGATTTGAGTGCTAAGTCAATAACAAGGGATGAGTTGGTAATCACACAAAGAAAAATTCAAGAAATCAATGAGAATATGAATGAGAATAATAATGAGATGAAAATAAATCTGGATGACATGAAAAATAAGATGGATAAAAATAAAGTAGAAATACAAAAATCCATGGAGGAATTGAAAAATTCCTTGTCTTCCATGATCTCCCAGGCTCTAGATGATAGACTCCCTAAAGGAGATATCAAAATGAAAGGAACTCATGAAAACAAGGGTAGTATTCAGATTGAACAATCTACTGATAATAAGCAATTTCCTAAAGGAGATATCAAAATGCAAGGAACTCATGAAAATAAGGGTAGTATTCAAGTTGAACAAACTACTGATAATAAGCAATTTTATAGTGGATTTTACTCTAATATTGGAGTTAATTATGATGGTGTTCCTAAATTCAACATTCCCAAGATTGAATTAAAGAAGTTTGATGGAACATAGGTCTTTACCTGAGTGAACCAAATAGAGCAATATTTTGAACTGCATAATATTTTGGATGATAAGAAAAGGATTCACATAGCAACCTTGAACGTTGAGATAAAACTGGTGCGAACCCCCTTCCCTCTAAAGGGATGCTAGACCTCACGGTCATGGATTGTTTAAATTACTGAGTCAGAGTGATCCCTTGAGTCTCTACGAGTACCCGAAATTACTGTACCCACCCACACAGGTTTATTCCGCAAGTGACCACGGCTATGACCGTGGGTTTACCTCTTCGCGGTTCAGACTTTGGGGATATCCCAAATCCTTCCCTCAATTCTTCCCAAAATTCCCTTCTTTGAGGTTCCGAACTTCTGCCACATGTCTCCTCAGATTTGTCGACCCCACTAGGGTTCGGACTTCATGACTTCATGAAAATCTAGGCCTTCACGTTCACAAATATCCGACCTTCCGACTCCTGAACTCCTTAATCCGTTGCCACGTGCTCCTCTGCGATCAACGATCAAGATTGAATAACGACTTCGGACTTCGTGACTCCGCTTCCACGAAGTTTCCAAAATTTCCAAACTCTGAAGTACCGAAACAATCCACAATTGTCTTCCTCATATCTTTACCAGATCTAACGGTATGGAACGAATCTCTCATTCATTGACCCTCAGTGAAGACTTCAGGGACTTCTCTCTTTGAAGAATTCCATCACTCTCCCTCCTGAGCTTTCCTTCTTCGATTTCCTTTGTTCCTCTGAACAATCTCTTTAAAACTTAGTCGTGATTTCAATTTGTGCACGCCTTGCAACATATTTCCTCCACACTCAACTTCTCCTTGTGGATGGCTTTGCACACTCGACGAATGTTCTCCAACTGCTTCTTCCTACCGTGTCTGAAATCACGCAATCCTTCCTGAGCTTTTGAGTCTGAAAACTTGATCACTCACTCCTTATGGATGTTGATGTACTCCTTGCATACATATGAGTTTCACTATCTCTTCTGAGCTTTCGAGTCAAAACAGACTTGATGACGTACTCCTTGCGGACACCATGCACACCTTGCACTCGCTCAGTGAAAAGATACGATTGAAACTTATCTACCCCTCATAATGACTCATACTTTCAGTAAAGAAAATGCAGTCATAGATTTAAGAACATAAATAATAGAGTATTGAAAAATAACAAAAACTCTACCATTCATTCAGATAGAAACATAATCAACACACATTTGGGACAATATATCTCTGTTATATTCATCCAACTGAAACTTGTATACCTAGATACACTGTCCTTTACTACTCCTTGACCTATACAAGATAGATTCAACTACTACTCGGTTCTCTTCTATCCGCAACAACAACGACCATCAACAACCTCTACTTGGACAATATTACAAAGCTTTATACAAAGAGGTGCTCTTCAAGCCTTCCCTCCAACTACTCTACGCTATCTTAATGGAATTGAATGCTATCCACTACTTAATACTTATTACAATAAATATCGAGTCAGACAGATAAGATCGCAAGCTCAAAATCTATACTGCGATCCTTCTCATTAAAGAAAAATACATTCCCCATCCATCTTATGTGATGGCCCAGCCTCTAATCATTAAAGACATTCATAACTTAAAAAGTTTGTCAGATATTACATTAATACATTGATATTTTGAAATTCAAAATGTTTCAAAATATGCACTAGTGCGCCCAACTGTCTTCCACGCTTGTGCTTTTTTGGCGATGCTCCTGCATCATACTCCCTTGGCTGAAAATTCATGGACTCTTGTCCATGAGCTCCTGCACCAATTTTCCATGCTTTTGAATATTTGCTTCACCAACCCAACTGGCATCTTCTACTGGTCATCCTTTCCACTTTTCCAAGTATTCAAAATACGTCTTCCTTCTAGTCTTCTTACCAACACGCCGATCTATGATCTTTTCCATTCGTGGCTTCTTTGCTATAGGCATTTATTTCTCCCACTAGATCCTCCCTTGATCTTTGGATCTTTCAACTCCATCTTCCTTGTCATGATACATTTTTGCAATGTTGAATATGGGCAATATACCCACATCTTCTGGCAATTCTAATTCATAAGCATTCTCACCAAAACTCCTTAGGATTTTACACGACCCTATCTTTTTCAACTTTAGCTTATTGTATGTTCCCCTCGGGAATCTTTCTTTCCTCAAATGTGCTAGAACTTGATCTCCGACTTCAAATTCAAGATTTCTCATGTGTTGACCTGCTCTTCACTTGTATTCACTGCTGCTCTTCTTCAATTGTTCCTTGATCTGATTGTGAAGTTCCTGCATCTCTGCAGCAAAATCTTCGGCTCCTGCACTTCTAAACTCACTTTTCTTCAGATTTATTAACTCCGACACTCCTCTCAGATTCATCCCATAAACTATTTGAAATGGACTCTTCCTAGTGCTCTTGTTCACCGAGTCATTATATGCAAACTCGACTTGTGCTAGAATTTGATCCCACTGACTATGGTGTTTAGTGACCAAACTCCTCAACAAATATCCTAGGCTCCTATTCACCACTTTGGTCTGTCTATCCATTTGTGGAAGATATGCAGAACTAAAATATAGCTCTGTCCCCAACTTTCTCCACAACATCCTCCCAAAATGACCAACAAATTTGGTATCCCTGTCTGAAACTATACTCATTGGAAACCCATGGAGTCCCACAACCTCTTTGAAGAACAAATTCGCAACATGCATTGCATCACTGGTATTTTGACATGGGATAAAGTGTGCCATATTTGAAAATCTGTCCAGCACCACAAATATGGAATCACTTCCTCTCGGTGTCCTTGGCAATACCAACACAAAATCCATGCTTATTTCATCCCAAGGCCTCTATGGAATAGGAAATGACTAATACAACCCAATGTTCTGCTTCTTTCCCTTGGCATATTGACAAATATTGCAATTTCTCACAAATTTCTTCACCTCCGCTCTCATACCTGGCTAATCATATGAACTGGTTAATTGACCAAATGTTTTGTCATGGTCGAAGTGTCTGACTAGACCTCCGCTATGCTTTTCCTTTAGCAAATTATCCCTCATTGAGCATCTTGGTATGCACAACTGGCATCCTTTGAACATCAAACCATCCTAAATCAGATATTTGGCCCATTGGCTTCTGTCTCTGAGTACATGATTCACACATGCTTCATATGCTTCTCCAAAGTTTGGATCACTGTGGTACATTTCCTTAAGGTGGTCAAACCCCAAGGTCTTGACTTGAAATTCCTGCAGAATCAAAATTCTCTTGCTCAATGCATCAACAACCTTGTTAGTGTTTCCAGAAATATGTTTAATGACAAAAGTGAAATTTTTCATAACTCTATCCACTTAGCATGCCTCTGGTTTAACTTCTTCTGTCTGGTTATGAATTGTAAGGTGTGATTATCGCTATACAAAACAAACTCCTTCAGTACGAGACAATGTCTCCATTTCTTCAAGGATTGAATTATGGCATAGAACTCCTTGTCATATGTGGAGTACTTCCTTTTGGCTTCTTTCAACTTCTCGCTGAAATATGCAACATGTTTGTTGTCTTGGCTTAAGATTGCTCCAATTGCAACTCCACTCGCATCACATCTTACCTGAAATGTCTTTCCGAAATATGGAAAGACTGGAATCAGTTGTTCAGTTATCTTCTCCTTCAATATGTTGAAGCTCCTCTTAGCCTCTTATGTCCACTTGAAAGACTTATGTCTTTTCTTCACTGTATCCATCATTTGAGTGCTAATCCCACTAAAATTTCTGTAGAACTTCCGATAGAAACTTGGTAACCCATGGAAGCTTCTTACTTCAAAAAGATTCTTTGGTGATGACCATTCTTTGATTTCTCTCACCTTTTCGAGATCCATATTTAGCTCATTTGAAGAAATGACAAAACCCAATAAATGAGTTCTAACTTCATGAAATAGGACTTTTTTTAGATTAATCAACAACTTCTCTTGCTGCAACATCCTCATCACCAATTTCAAATGTCTCAAATGTTCCTCCTTAGTCTTGCTAAATACCACTATATCATCCAGATATACAATCATGAACTTACCAATGAAATCCTTTAACACTTCATTCATCAGTCTCATAAAAGTACTCGAGGCATTTGTTAAGCCAAATGGCATAACAAGCCGTTCATACAACCCCTCATTTGTCTTGAATGTTGTTTTCCACTCATCACCCTCTCTCATCCTGATCTGGTGATATCCACTTTTCAGATCTATTTTTGAAAAATAGTTGGCTCCGCTTAGGAAATCCATCAAGTCATCCATCCTTGGCAATGAAAATCTATATCTAATGGTGATCTTGTTTGTGGCTCTCGAGTCCGTACACATTCTCCACCCTCCATCTTTATTTGGGCTTAATACAATTGTTACTGCACATGGAGTCAATATTTCTTTGACCAATCCTTTGTCTAACAGATCCTGAACCTGTCTCTTCACCTCCTCATTCTCTTGAGGTGTCAACCTGTACGCTACTTTATTCGGTAAGCTTTCTCCTGGTATCAAGTCAATGTGATGACTGATGCTTCTGATAAGTGGCAAAGAGTTTGGAAACTCATCCACTATAATATCTGTTAGCGCTGGAAGTCGCTCCTAGATTGCTTGCAGAAGTAGAGCCCAATGCCCATCAGTTTTTATGTCACGGTTTGATAAATGGGCAATCAAATGGGTAGAGACTCGAACAGGGATCGCTTCAAAATAGGAACTATGTCTGGTAACAAGGAACAAAGGAGGTCTTGACCCAACTTCATTCAGGAAGTTGATTTAAAGATGGGCAGGTGGAAGACTTGGGAGAAGAATGAACAAACTATCTCGGGCAACAGGCCTTTTGGTAGCTCGTAGAGGAAAAACTCTGAATACAAGATCCACTTGGTTCAGGGCTTCAAGAAACCGAAGGGAAGACTTGACTGGATCCTTCAATTCCAAGTCGTTCAGTGCTGAGAAGTTCACAGGGACTATTTAGAACAACACAACTGTTACAGTGATCCAACATACATCATTCTATAACAGTCACAACTCGACTGGATCCTCCAATTCCGAGATGCTCTAATATAGTATATACAAAGACGTGAAAGAAACTGACATTCCTCAGGCAAGAAGTCTCAAGAGTCCAGAAATAACCAGAACACAATTCTTCACTAAAGTTTTTACAACTGGGAGTCTTGCTCAACCATCGATCTTTACAAAAATGGCAAAAATGCCTACATATACTCAAAACAACAACAGTAGCAAAAACAAGATGCTGCATTAAAAACATTGTGTCTGCATGTCTTCTGATAGTCTGTGCATGCAGACTGGACGATCGTGCACCGATGACAGACGCCATTTTAACTGCGCGTGGCTCCAACAAGGGGAGTAGTTGATCCATTAAGTGCCGAGCTAGCGTGTGCAGACTTCCTTTGGCTAGTCGAGAACTCGGGCATGGCTTCTCTAGAAAAATGGGTACACAGGACCCTCTTGAGCAGACCATTTGCCAGACCCTCCATGCCTTGCAATTAATGGGTGGGGCGAGGATTCAACCACCCTCTCTCTTCTTCATTCATTCCCAGCAGGTACCGGGATTTAGATCACGTCGAATCGGTGTCTGGAGAACACAGTGCCCCCCTTCCGAAACTGAATTCAGTGCCTTTGGCCTCCCTTTGTACAACCCTTTCTACTTTCTCGAATGACCACGGGTCGTGACCCTACACCTAATTTCCGGAGTGCTTTCGGCATTTCGGGGACTCGAGTGGCCAAATGATAAACACTAGTGCCCCTCCTCTAGGCTTGTTCCTTTACGACCAGGCGCCAAAACCACTGGCCCGATTCTAGGCGCTATCGACATTTCGGGGTTCGGGGATTCGAGAAGTGAAGTGACGAGGAGCGCTTTCCCCTCGAACTCTCGAATGCTAACGTGACACGGATGTGCGTCGTGCATCCTTCAGATGAACGGCCCAGATAGTACGTTATTATAAAGGGGGTTGCCCCCATTTGTAGGCTCGCTTGATGTGACCTGGCGCTAAGACCGTGAGCTCGACTTTGAAGATCGCTTATCGGCATTTCGAGGTTCGGAGTTTCGATATGTGAAATGACGAGGGACTTTTACCCCTCGAACTCCCGAATGTCGATATGCCATTGTGACCAGATCTTGTGCCATGCATCAAGGGATCAGACAAGCCAGACTTAGCTTTTTTAAAATATAGGCGCTTTCTCTTACACTATATATCGAGTAACTTAGCAGCCCCGAAATCTCGATGACCGTTGATCTGCTTCGTGGATGGATCTCGACTGCAGACAAAAAAACCTTGCCGCTCGCTTGAATCGTAACCAGAAAAGAGATCCTTTCGCTGCTGCGCTTGGGTGTTTCCCATTCATCCTACAGACCGGGGTACCCTAGGCCCAAGACAAGAAATATCGCTAACAATATCAACAAAATTCTCTAACAACTCCTGAACTTCCTTAGGCAAATATTCTAGTGAAGTAATGGTAAGGATAACTCTCGGTTTCCTCACTATAGCAAACTGCATCTCTTGCTCCTTTTTTACTTAAATCAGGAGTTCCTTCCCACTCATGAGAAGTATGCTCGCGCTAGATTCCTCTTTCACCTTCTTTTCCTCAATTGGCAACAACATGTGTGTTCTATCGTTCTTCTCTAAGGTGTATGTATTTCTCCTCCCATCATGAATAAAATTTCTATCATATTGCCAGGGTCTCCCCAAAAAAACATGACAAACATCCATATGAATCACATCACATAGAATCTCATCCCTATATCCTCCTATTTTGAAATTAACCAGGCATTGTTGAGTGACTGTTACCTGATGACCTTTTTGCAACCATGAGACCTTATACGATGTCGGATGTGAAGTCGTCTCCAACTCTAGCTTCTCCACCATCTCCGTGGACACTAAGTTGTCAGTGCTCCCACTGTCAATTATCACCTTTCAAACTTTGTCCTTCATTTTGCAAGCTGTCCTCAACAAATTGTTCCTTTGTACTGATTTTTCAGTCTCTGGCTCTTGCTTCAAAAGAACCTTCTTCATCATCAAGGATCTTCCATCCTCTACACCTTCTGCCTCAACATCTCGCTTCTGTGCTTCTGATATGTGAGCTTCACCTCCTTTCTTTCTCTCAGGACAATCCCAAGACATATGTCCTGTCTTTCCACATGCATAACATCTCACTTCTCCTCCTCTGCCTCTTCCTCTTCCTCTAGGAAAATAACTTCTACCACCACCCTCCCTTCCTTGGGAACTTGCTCCTCTCTCAGAGTGACTATGTGGCTTCTCCGCCTCGTCCTTAGGATTTTGTACTTTCTCTTGGGCAACTCCCTTGCCTTTGTTCAAACTTTGACCTCTGTTCTGTTGACTCTGCTTCCTAGCCAAATTCTCTTTTGCCTTCGACGCCATTTGATACGCGTCCTCTACTGTCCTAACTGTTTCCATACTAATTTCATCTTGGATATCATATCTTAGGCCATTAATGTATCTGACAACTTTCTGTTCATCTCTTTCTCTTTTTCCAGCTCCAATGTTCAAATTATAGAACTCTTCTGTGTACTCTTTCACAGTCAATCATCTATGTCTCAGGTTTTGCATCCTCCTGAACAGACTTATCTGGTAATCCTTGGGTATGAATTTCGCCTTCAACTTGGCTACCATTCGTTCCCAAATCTTGATATTTTGTTTGCCTTTGCTCCTCATGTCGGCCTACAGTTCATCCCACCACAGCGCTGCATGTCCCTTCAACCTAGTGACAACATGTCTTACCTTTTTCTCCTCTTCAACATCGTCATAGTCGAAATACTTGTCCATCGCTCGTATCCAATCAAACAATTCTTCTGTGTCTAAATTTCCTTGATACATAGGGATGTCGATATTCACTCTGGCACCCAATTTGACAACCGCTTTCAACAAGAATTCTTCCGTCGCATCCCCATCTACAACTTATTCAACTTCTACTTCTTCGTTTTATGCCATGCTGACATCTCCAACATCAGGCACTCTCCTTTGTGTTGTTTCCATGGCACCCAGCCTCGCACATAATTCTCTCATTTCCCTTTCCATAGCTCTATTGGCTACAGGTGGATCTGCACATCTTCTAGGCGGTATTGTGTTGATGCTCTTGACACCTCTCGTCGATATCAGCTTACTCCTTTTTCTACAGAAGTCAATTCTGTACTCCCGCTCTGATACCACTCTGGCTCAAACTCCCTTCCCTCCAAAGGCATGCTCGACCTCTCAGTCTTGGATCGTTTAAATTACTAAGTGGGAGCGACCCCTTGGGTCTCTATGAGCACCCAGAATTACTCTATCCACACACACAAGTTTCTTACGCAAGTGACCACGACTATGACCGTGGTTTTACCTCTTCGCGGTTCAGGCTTTGGGGATATCCCAAATCCTTCCCTTAATTCTTCTCGAAACGCCCTTCTCCAAGGTTTCAAACTTCTGCCACGTGTCTCCTCAGATCCGCCGGCCCCACTAGGGTTCGGATTTCGTGGCTTCATGAAACTACAGACCTTCCGCCCACAAATCTCTGACCTTCCGATTCCCGAAACTCCTTAATTCGTTTCCACATGCTCCTCTGTGATCAACAGTCAATATTGAATCGCAACTTCGAACTTCACGACTTTGCTTCCACCAAGTTTCCAACTTGCCAAACTCCAAAGTACTGAAACACTCCACAACTGTCTTCCTCATAGATTTACCAGATCTAACGGTCTGGAAAGAATCTCTCATTCACTGACCCTTAGTGAAGACTTCAGGACTTCTCTCTTTGAAGAATTCTGCTGCTCTCCCTCCCGAGCTTTCCTTCTTCGATTTCCTTTGTTCCTTTGAACAATCTCTTCGACACTTAGTTGAGATTTCGATCTGTGCACGCCTTGCAACAAATTTCCTCCACACTTAACTTCTCCTTGTGGATGGCTTCACACTCCCGACGATTCTTCTCCAACTTCTTCTATCTCCCGTTACTAAAATCACGCTATCCTTCCTGAGCTTTCGAGTCTGAAAACTCGATCACGCACTCCTTGCGGACGTCGATGTACTGCTTGCATACATATGAGTTTCACTATCTCTTCTGAGCTTTCGAGTCGAAACAGACTTGGTCACGCACTCCTTGAGGACACCATGCACACCTTGCACTCGGTCAGTGAAAAGATACGATTGAAACTTATCTACCCCTCATAATGACTCATACATTCAACAAATCAAATGCAGCCATAGATTTAAGAACATAAATAACAGAGTATTGAAAAATAACAGAAACTCTACCATTCATTCAGATAGACACATAATCAACACACATTTGGGACAATATATCTCTGTTATACTCATCCAACTGAAACTTTTACACCTACATACATTGTCCTTTACTACTCCTTGACCTATACAAGATAGATTCAACTACTGCTCGGTTATCTTCTATTCGCAGCAACAACAAACATCAACAAACTCTACTTTGAAAATATTACAAAGATTTATACAAAGAGGTTCTCTTCAAGCCTTCCCTCCAACTACTCTACGTTATCTTAATGGAATTGAATGATATCAACTACTTAACACTTATTACAATAAATATCGAATCAGACAGATAAGATCGCAAGATCCAAATATGTACTGCGATCCTTCACATTAAAGCAAAACACATTCCTCATCGATCTTACGTGATGGCTCAACCTTTGATCATTAAAGACATTCATAACTCAAAATTTTTGTCAGATATTACATTAATACATTGATCTTTTGAAATTCAAAATGTTTCAAAATATGCGCTAGTGCTTTTCTGGCGATGCTCCTGCATCAAAAACCATATCAATGGTACCAATGGATAGTGAAAAGACAACCCCATTTTTATCATTATACTTGGGGTTTATTTACAAGAGACTTAGAAGCACAATATGGGAAAGTTTGGGAACATGATGCCAATTGACAAGAATCAAGCACTTAGGTGATATTGAAGATTATAATTCAGAATTTCAGGTATTGGCCACATGGGTGGATGACATAAGTGATGAACATTAAAAGAGGAAATTAAATATGATATTTTCTTAAGACACCCTACAAATATTATGTAAGCTTGAAATCTGCTCGTCATATTCAACCCAAGAATAAGGCCACACACAAGTCTACCAATGGAGCATACACATGATTCCTAATCATTTTTGGGCTCATAAGACAATCGTACATCAACCGACAAGGTTGAGACCTTAACAAATGGATGAAAGAAGAGCAAAGGGACTATGTTTCAATTGTGACAACAAGTATAGTGAGGGGGCATAAATGTAGTGAGAAGAAAGTATTCTACATAGACAATGAAGAGGAAAAAGATCAAGAATTGGAAGCATCACAAGATATAGGGCTAGAAGAGACTACTCCAACGATACCTTGTCATGCATTGGTCGACATCAATACTACACAAACCCTCAAGATAAAAGGACATATCAAAAATAAAAAGGTAGCAATATTGATTGATTTTGGTAGTACCCATAACTTCATTAATTGCAAACTAGAAAAAAGATCTCAATTACTTTGTATATCCAACACTAGAGTTCCAAGTAATGATTGTAGATGGGGGTACCATAAATTGTTCCGGGAAGTGCCATAATATTAAGCTCAATATGGGGGAGTATTTGTTGGATAATCTTGTGATTTCCATCCAAATGGGTGGTGCTGATGTTGTATTAGGGGTCATAAAAAACTAGAAAAGGTCTCGAACAAGCATCATAAAATAATGTCATAAGGTATTCATCCACCTTAGTTCAATACGTTTATCTACAAATAGCATTGGTGTCCATTATCTTGTGCATAAGACAAGATTTTCATGAAAAAATCTATTTTCACTTTAGATTTTAGCTATTTGAGCACATTTCAAACCATTAACAATGAAAAATATGGGATAATCAAACTTGATGGACTGTTGACAAGAATTGTATAGATATAAGGTTCACTTGCAACTATCAAATTGGAAGAACTCAATAAGGTTTTCATAAAGAACATTGTTAGATGCATAGTTTCTAGCCATTATTACAAGCATTTTAGGAAAAATGGTTACAAAACTTTTAATAGTGTGTAGGCTACAATTTCATAGCAAGGGAAAAAAGAGAAGAAACACATTATACTTAACATAATTCTTAGCGGATGCATCTCCTTAGCTTTAGTAGTACACCAATTTTCTTTCCCCGTCCTTTGTGCTATGAAGTATGCCCTATGTTTTCTCAGTGAAATAACATAGTCCTCTATATTTTTACTAGTAGACACATCATCAAGTGAATGAACCCTTTCAATGACAACCTCATGCTAAAACAAAAATTAGTTTCTTTTCCTTCCAACCCATGGTTGATGACATGATAACATGTTTTACTTGGTGGTTTATGAAAGTGTACTACTTTATGGCCATCTCTATAATCCTTTCATTTTTACCAGGCAAAGGTAAATCAAAATCAACATGAAACTTTGTTTCAATTTCTTTATGCAAGATTACTAGGAATTCTAGCTATTGAAATTCCAATCATATCTTGACTTTGAAATATGTTTTTTTGTAAATTGATATGGAAAAAAGTATATAGAGGATCACATGTAGTTCTTTTGTGTATATTGTACAGACACAAGAAAAAAAACATCAAGTCTTGTATTTCTCTAATTATCCTTTAGTCTAACTATAAATTTTTCCGAGCTACTCAACACAAATACTATTCTAAACACCATTTTTTAACACAATAAATAGTAGCCAGGCACAAAAGTATAGAAACCTCGATAGTGTGGATAGTGTAAATACCATACAAAACATCTATTTGCTACAAGTTACTGAGGCTACCTATATCCAAACAAATTCTAACTTAAAAAAACTAAACAATTACTCCATATTTTTAAGACAAAAAATGTAAATTTTAATCTACAAAGAAACAATAGAATACAATTGCGAATCATCTATTCATATTGTAAAATACCACAAATTGCTAAAAACATATTTAATTTCCCTAACAAAGTATAAAAACATGAATGCAATTGTTCAAGCGACACAACAATATTCAAATATAAATTTACATGACATAATTTAACAGTAAGAAATCACATAAAACACTTATATGTTTGTGAATAATCGACTGGTTGTGTACAAGGGATGTTCCTCCCATCCATAGGCTTTCTGTTCATTTTCTATCAACAATAAGCCACCCTTGAGTTGAGGCTATGAGTCCACAAGGAGGTATGGCCCTCTTGGATGTCCACTCTCCACACACAACAACCCAAAACCCAAGTTCTACTCCAACAACAGTTCTAATCTACCAACTCTCTTCCCCTCAACCTGCACAACCCAAGGAATGGGATCCCCCTTCTCTGCCATGTAGTCCTTAGGCCTTCCCACTTTCCTCCAGGGATTTAGTGCATAATTGGCCAGGAATGTCATAGTTGGGGATTCCATGAACTCTTAATTGTTCTAGGAGTGCTCATAGCAACCTTATCAAGGCTCTTGATGTAATGTCCCAAGTTCCATCAAAGATAAATCCATAAATTTTCCAATACAGTAACCAATAATTTGTAATCAAGGAAACCCTAATGAAATTTAATCAACTCACAGGGGTGAGGAACTTACATGTCTTGAAGAAACCAACTTAACTACAATTCGATGACTTCATAAACACAACCATATCCTGATCCGTGACCTAGAAAACTGCAACACAAAGTGGGGGATGACTCTCCACCCAATTGTAGACCTTGCTACTCTAATATTTAGTAGAAAGTCACCTCGAGCTTTCAATCTACTACCATGCCAGTGAATCCTTATCCTTACCCTCTCTATAGCTTCGATTAAGAGATATGTGCCAAAGGGAGATGTCCTTTTGTCATCCTTTTACCTCTTTATATAGATTCCATCCATGGTAATGAACCCAATCTCTAGGGTCCATTATTTAATTATTTATTATGCTTTAGGATTTTTTCATTACTTACTCTTAGTTATTTTACCATTCTCTTTAATTACCCTAATATCCATAATAAATACTTATTATGACCCCCTTTAGAATAATTATTATATGCTTCTTTATTATTATGTATTCCAATAAGTATTATCATGACCGTTTTAGGAGAATTATTGTATTCCTGATATTATTTTTATTTTATTTTTTATGACTCGCATAATCAACAACTGAGTCGGTCTCGTACTCACGTGACACGAGGTCTATTCCGACTGCTACCACTATAACCTTCATGTGCCATACGTATGCCCCTTCCATAGGCACTGGTAAATTGGGGGGATTTGAACTTAGAACCTATTTGAACATAACACTTCATATCACAACACTTTCCAATTGAGTTGCCCCTAGGGGATTTTAAATTTGAAGGACATGGGGGTGGGATTTGATCCACTTATGTGTGCACGGGTCATGATACCATTTAATATATTATCTCTGGGTGAAACCACATGTTTTACCACTATCTCAAGGCGACCTCATGGCTCTAGGTAAATCCATCACTGGAATTGAACCTTGCCCAACGGTGAAAAAATCCTCGCTTTCCACCATTGGATCCAACCCCTTTGGGAATTTTCTTGATATTATTATTATTATTTATATTTAATATTTTTTTTTTAACATAAACGGTTATGGAGCTTTATTTAGAATATGGCAGAGGGGGCTGCCTAACCCTTACAATTCAACTCAGAGCTACTGCTCTGTAGTTCATCATCCAGCTAGAATTCTTGTATTACATACAACCAGGATGCTTATACTAGTAAGACTACAGCTGAAAAGAAAGAATACTAATGCCGAGACAAGATCCTTTGCTGGGGCTCCTTGCAAAACTGAAGGCGGTCTGCAGCTCCATTAGCGCTCTCCTCCTTTACCCGCATTGGTGGCAGCTTCTGCTGATGCCTCAGAGATCTTGCTAAACGCCTTGGTTAAGTCCTCCATCTTCTGCTCTAGATTGTAGAGACGTTTCCCTAAGTCTCCCATGAGATTGGTCGCATCCTTCAAACCAACATGGATTTCATCTGAAAGTTCATCTCTGATATCTTGCATTTCAAAGTTAAGGGTTTCCCATTTTCGTTGATTTGTGGAGGACCTTATGCTTGCCAGTTCAGCTCTGATCAAATCTATTCGTTCTTTTGGCGTGAGAGGGGTTTTGGAGCCCGACTCCTTGTCTTCTAGGCCCTGATCGTCCGCTGCTACCTTATGCTCTGGGCTAACTCGTTCTCCTGCTGAAATGAGCTTTGCATTGAACGAGGGCCATTTTAACATTAGACTCGCCTGTCCCGACTCGTGTTTCTCACGGGTGCGATGAGATTCGAAATATCTGAGTTTAGATCTTATTCGTCCGGCTACTAGATTGAGGCTGTCGCTCTTCCTGTCTGACGGTAGGTCCAT
Source organism: Picea sitchensis (assembly GCA_010110895.2). Classification (NCBI taxonomy): domain Eukaryota; kingdom Viridiplantae; phylum Streptophyta; class Pinopsida; order Pinales; family Pinaceae; genus Picea; species Picea sitchensis. The sequence goes on along the minus strand of SNQJ01S0015225.1, from coordinate 18,698 downwards.
TGACAAGGCTCGTCTGGATTGGCTCTGCGTTTAGGGGATCGATTGATGGGAAATTTCCCCATTGATCTTCAACTTTCCTTTATTTTGTAAAGTACCTTGATTCGCCTCTATGTCCACGCGTCCATTCAACAACCTAAGCACATGATGAACTTTGTAATCATTAAGCTGCTCCAGGAGGATGAGGATATTTTTGTATAACTGAGCCAGCCTCATATCCTTTGGAGGTTTTTTGAGATTTAAAGCATCCACCACCAGTTTAGAGTCCCCCACAATCGTTACTTCCTTAATGCCCAGCTTTAGCACCTTAGTTAGCCCTTGCCAGAGAGCTAATAATTCGGCTTCGTTGTTGGAGGCGAATCCCAGGCCCCAGGCAAAGGAAAAGTTGGTTGCTCCAGTCGGTTCAATAAGAGTTCCTCCTCCCCCTGCCCTGCCAGGATTTCCTTTCGATGCTCCATCAAAGTGGAGACACCATTCGTTTAGCGTTGATCTCCACTGCAGGAACTCTTGTTCCGTCAATCGGATCTCCCAGTTCCTGGTTCTTGGAGGATTGATTTGGTTGGTATTCATATGGGTTGGCCTGAATTCCTTGAGCCAATTCCCTTCCTCCTCAGTTAGTGTGGCAGAGTTCTGGATAGTAGGCTTAACATTTATGGCTTCCGAAATCATGGTCTTGATTTTGATGGCCACCTGAGCTGGCAGCCTTCTTTCTTCTTTAAAGATCCCGTTGTTCCGTTCTAGCCAAACCTTCCAACAAATGAACTTGGGGATCCACATCCAAATTGTTTTGAGCAAGTTATTTTTTTTCAAATCAAAGGGAGACAGGGACAACCAACAATTAAAAAGCTGCTTGCTCTCAGATGGAAGACTTGAAGCGACTGGACCCACAAGGAGCCCCCAAACTTCTTTGGAATAGTCACAAATGAAAAGAATATGGGAAATGGATTCTTCTGCTTGGGCGCACAGGGGACAGCGAGAGGGCCCTTCCCAACCTCTTCTCTTCAAGTTATCAAAGGTTAGAATACTGTTGTGAATAAGAGACCAGGCGAAGAGATCCACCTTGGGGATTGAGGGGAAGTTCCAAAGGGATTTCCACGGCCCAGGATTGGGAGGAGCCCAAGGGATGGCTGAGATTACCTTATAACCAGCAGCTGAAGAGTAAGCCCCTGAGCTTGATCCCCAACCTCTTTTATCTTTGCTACCAGCACTTAAAGGCGATTTCCCTTGGAGGAATTCCAACAGAATTGAAGCTTCCTCTTTGAGCTCTTCCGGGTATCTTCCTAGGTTCCAGCCTTCCCAGGATTGCTTGGCATCATTCTTCCACCTAGAAATGTCCCAAAGCGTTCTGCAGTTTTTATTCAACAACCATTCTTGGATATTCCTTGTTTCTCTTAGATCTGAGAGGGGCGGTTCTCCGAGGATGGAGTCCTCCCAAATACAGATCTTTGAACCATTTCCCGGGATCCAGGTGAGGTTAGTCCTGAGAAAGGGCAAGGCTCTTTGACACAAGTGAAAGATCGGCGAGCCTATTCTAGTTTTTGCAGGCTTCTCCAAGCATTGATCTCTACTCCCAGTGAAATATTTCGTTCTAAGCAATTGTTTGCTGCAGGATCTTTTCCTTGTGACCATATTCCAAAGCAGCTTCCCTCCCATGGCTATATTGTGGACAGCCACATCCCTTATACTCAGTCCACCTTCCATGTTTGGTGTCTTTACCTTATCCCACTTGACTAAGTGAAGCTTTCTTTCGCATTTCTTACCTCCTTCCCATAGGAATCTCCTGAGCATCTCATCAATTTTGTTAGTAATTGTTTTAGGGGCGAGTAGGACGGAGCATTGAAAGATTGGAAGGCTGATGATGACTGAGTTCATTAACACCAACTTACCTGCTTTATTAAGCCAATTTGCTCCCCAAGCTTGAATCTTATTCTTAATTTTGTCCACCATGGGCATCCAGTGAGCTACTTTAGAATAAGTTTTGAATATCGGAATTCCCAGGTAGATAAATTTGTCCCAAACTGTTATTCCTTCCATTTCTAAGGCCCGACTTAATTGCAGCATTTCTCTCGGATTGCAATTCCAGCCAAAGATCGTGCTTTTGCGGTAATTGATTTCCCTGCCAGAACAGGCTTTGTAAATATCCATCTCTGTTTTGAAGTTTCTTGTTGTCTTGAGATTGGCAGCCCCCAGTAATAGGGTGTCATCAGCGAATTGAGTGTGGCTGACTTCCTTAACTGTGGGAGCTACTCTGATGCCTGGGAGAGCTCTACTTTGAAGTGCACTCTACAATTGGAAGCTAAGCACTGAAGCTTGTAAAACGTAGAGCATGGGAGAGAGAGGACACCCTTGCCTCAATCCTCGGGAGGCTTGAAAAAACTTGGCTGGGCGGCCATTTATCAGAGGAGAAATCCATGGAGCAGTGATGCATGCCTTCACCCAATCAATGAATTTTTGGTTGAACCCAAACCTTCGCATAACTGCAAATAGGAAATCATGTCTAACCCGGTCAAAAGCATTAGCTAAGTCCAACTTGACAGCCATGCCTTTTTCTTTCTTTTTACAGCTAGAATGAATTGCTTCTTGGACAAGGATAATGTTGTCTAGTATTTGCCTTCCATGCACAAATCCTCCTTGATTTTCCGGAATCAATTTCGGCAAGAGTTTTTAAAGCCTGTTTGCAATTATTTTGGTGATAACTTTGTACCCAGTATTACAAAGGGAAATCGGTCTGAATCTGGCAAAACTTTTGGCCCCTTTTTCTTTTGGAATGAGAGCTAAGAAGGACGAATTTGTGCTGCCTCCAAGTTTATTACATACCTGAGATCTCGTGACCATTTTGCTTAAATCCTTTTTTATGATATCCCAGCAGTGGATGTAGAAGCGAGGTGAGAACCCATCCAGCCCAGGCGCTTTGTCAGGGTTCATTCCGAAGACTGCTGTCTTGATTTCATTCATGCTAACAGGTCTGTCCAATATCCTATTGTCCTCTTCTGTAATCAGAACTGGGATTTCTGAAAGCAGATAGGAGTCCAACTCCAGGTCCGCTTGATCTGGGGCTGAATAAAGATTTTTGAAGTAAGAGTGAGCTGCCTCTTTAATGCCTTCTAAGTCCGTGTAGACTTGTTCTTGCCAATGGATTTCGCTGATGAAGTTATAATTGGTCCTTGCTTGGGCTTGCTTATGGAAGAAGGAGGTATTTTTGTCCCCTTCTTGAAGCCAAAGCGCCCTTGATTTGATTCTCCAGTATGTTTCTTCCTCTCTGCAAATTTTATGGTACTTCCTTTGGATTTCAGATTCCTGATTAAGGAGTTCCTGGGTTACTTGAGCTTCTTCCATGACTTCTTGGTGTCTTTCTAGAGCTTCCTGACTTTTTTTCTTTTCATCCATTGGTGAACCTAGATTTTTTGCCCACAGTTTTAGGTTTAGTTTGAGGTTTCTAAGATTCTCTTCCCACACAAAGAAGGGGGACCCAGTGACAGAGATATTCCAGGAGCGGAGGACTAGACTTTGGAAAGTTTCATGGTGCGTCCAAGAAGGGCAGAATCTGAAAGGAATTGGGCCAAGGCCTGAACAAGGGAAGAGGGACAGGGAGATTGGCTTATGATCCGAGGTGTAATGAGGAAGGACCTTGGAGGTAGCCACGAGACCAAGAGTAAGAAAAGTGGATTGGACAAGAAAACGGTCAAGTCTGGGAACAATATGTCCTGGCCCTAGTCTTTTATTAGACCAAGTAAATTTCCCATTAGTTGGATTAATGTTTTCTAGTTCCCAATCAGATATTAAATCTTCAACCCATTCCCTAGCAGGGTCTCGAACTATCGATCCCCCTTTTTTCTCAGCCAGGGAGAGGGTGACGTTTAGATCTCCTGCCACTACTAGATTCACAGGGTTGCTTTGGTTAAGGAAAAGAGATAAAGAGTCCCAACATTCTTTTTTTTCATTAACTCAAACAGGGACATACAGGTTAAATAAGCTTACCAGATGTCCGGAGCCCTTGTGGAGCAGCTTAGTGAAAATCCAATGAGTGGTTGCTGTTTCTTCTACTAGTTCGAACTTTGAGGAATCCCAGAGTGTTGCTAATCCCCCCGAGGCACCTCTAGCGCTTACTTCCCTTCCCAGGCCTTTCTTCCAAAACACGTTGCTTACCCGGAGGAGATCTTCCTCCTCGAGTTTTGTCTCCTGGATTAGGAGGACTTCAGGTTTTGCTAGCCTTACTAGGTCTCTCAAGGATTCTTCTTTTGTCTTGCTTCCCAGTCCTCTGCAATTCCAGGAGACGAATTGCATTATTTACTTGACTGTGGAGGGGGGCCACCTTTCGGTGTCTTCCCCTGTTTCGACCCCAATATGGTGTTCATCATTTCCGGGATTGTATGTTGTGTTCCCTGAGTTACCTCCTTATAGGATAGTTCTTCTCTTCTTTTCTTCTCTGTCTTTCTTCCCCTCTTTGGCTGGTCAGGAGATCCTTTCGGGCTACTTGCTTCGGTGTCCTACTCATCCAGTGTTTCAACATCCGTATTCGTGTTCAGACTGGTATTTTCCTTGCTCGGGCTTGTGCTCTTGGCGCCAGGAATGGGGTCCCCTGGGGCCAATGGCTGTTGGTTTCCTCCTTCGTCTGTGACGATAGTGGGGGTTCCTTGAGATTTTGGGTTTTCTGGCGCGTTTTTCTTTGGGTTGCCCTCTTTTGGCGACTCCTGGTTCATCTTGTCTCTATTCTTAGCATTCTGCGTGTTTTTCCCTCTCCTTACTCTTTGCCAACCTTCTGCATCCTCAGTCCCACTGACTTGTAATTTGGGGCAGTTTCTTTGAAAGTGTCCATGCTCCTGGCAGTTCCGGCACTTGAACTGCAGGTGCTCGTAATCCAATTTCTGATAATGGGTCTAGGAGCCAACAGTTAGCTTGACAACTTTCGGAAGTCCTGCCTCCAGATCGACTTCCACACAAATTCTGGCATAGGTGTACTGACCCTTATTGTCGGCTTTATCAATGAACCTACCTACTCCATTCCCTATCCTTTTCAATGATTCAAAGTCCCAGCAATGCATCGGAAGGTTTGGTAGTCAGACCCAGACCGACACTTCCTTAGGCGTGTCCACCAATGTGTTAAAATCGGGGGTCCACTTATTTAAGTATAGCCCCTGCGTCCCCATGAAGTAGGGTCCGTTTCTGAAAACCAAATCTCGGTCTTCCTCAGAGATGAACTCGAAGACGAAATATCCTCTTCCCACTGGGTAGCAGGTTACTCCATTTGCTAGATTCGGTCTCCAGTTACGTTGGATCCAATCATCCGTTGTTCTGGTGGACGGCCACAGGCCCATAAACTGACCCACTAATCCTCGTTTAGTTAGCTCCACTGCGATTTTCATTGGATTCTCTTCGGGTAAGACTATTTTCGGGATTTCATCCAGTTTCTTTATGAATTTTGGGATCTCTGGGGGGGCAGACTTCTTTCCTTGACTGTGTATAAGCCTGCGAAAGGCATCTTCGACCGAGTTCGAGGGAGAGGGGGCGGGATTTCCGCCCCCTGGCACCGCCATGAGTCTCTCTGCACCTCAAACCCTAACGCTCTCGCCTGAACGAACCCTAACGCGGTGGAGATGACTCTAAAAATATCAGTCACTTATATTTAATATTAATAATATGGGGAATATTAATAATATGGGGCATGGAACACACCCCTCCTTCAAGGAAGTTCATCCCGAAGTTAGCTTGATTATGTTTCTTATAGGTTTTTAATTAGCTCACCATACTCCACAACACCCTCTTTTAGCTCCTGTACCTTCCACAACACCCTCTGTCGGACTAGTATAAATCCACCCAAGTGATTACAATAGGCATTGAAATTACACATCACAACACTGGGGAAGCGAAAGTACTGTCTAGCCATCCTTCCTTGAATTTCAGAACTAGACTTAAAGCCTACCAGTTTGTCTAGAGCCCTAAGGATCAAGACCTCATCTACCCAAGAAAACATCTGGATCAATACTCATGTACACCGGGCATCTTGAAAGGCTGTCCTAAACTCCCTCCACAACAACCAGGTACATCCGCATGCATTGAAGTCCAATCCCACAACACCATCAACGAGTAATGCTCCGACCACTCTTCGGGACTTCGACATCACAACTCCAATACAAGGCATAAGAATTATTGGCATAGGTATTATATTGAGTTATTCCCAGCCCATAAGAAATTACTTTGTAAATATTCTCTCTCGTAAGTATGGGCTCCCATAAGATCATCAAATAAATAGGCCCACTGGCGGATGACCCAAAAATCACCACCTCACAACATGCAAACAATACATTAGTTACAATCATAATATCAACATCTCAAAGAAATAATCCACATGCTAACTCCCACATGTCATCATGAGAATACACCATCATTGTCATTAACACAAGCTCATACATGCCATCATAATCATCTCATTGTAAATATGCATGTAAGTACCGCATGCCATCACATCATGACATCATAAAAATCTTGTCATAAGAGAATTTCGTGCAATTACATAATGTCATCATATCAAGAGATATTATCATAAAATCACAACCTCAACATGTATTGTTCAATATAGTAAAGGGAACCACGTGTTATCCTAACTTCATAACATGTCATCATGAATATGATAATCATGTCAACACATCTTTATCAAGACATAACTTTTTTTATAAACATAGGAATGAAATCACATAACATCCAAGATAAATCCATAAATTATCCAATATAATAACCAATAATTTGTAATCAAGGAAACCCTAATAAAATTATAATCAACTCACAAGGGTGAGGAACTTACCTGTATTGAAGAACCCAACTTAACTACAACCTGATGACTTCATAAACACAACCATATCCCGATCCTTGGCATGGAAAACCACAATATAAAGTGGGGGACGACTCTCCACCAACCGTAGACCTTGCTACTCTAATATTTAGTAGTGGGTCGCCCCCAAGCCTTCAATGTACTACCATGCCAATGAATCCTTATCCTTACCCTCTCTATAGCTTTGGTCAAGAGATATGTACCAAAGGGGTATGTCCTTTTGTCATCCTTTTCCCTCTTTATATAGAGTCCATCCATGGTAAAGAACCCAATCCCTATGGTCCATTATTTAATTATTTATTATACTTTAGGGTTTCTCCATTACTTACGATTACTTATTTTACCATTCTCTTTAATTACCCTAATATCCATAATAAATACTTATTATGACCCCTTTGGGATAATTATTATATACTTCTTCATTATTATTTATTCCAATAAGTATTTATTATGACTATTTTAGGAGAATTAATATATTCCTGATATTATTATTATTATTATTTATATTTAATAATAATAATAATAATAATAATAATAATAATATTATGGGGCATGACAAAACTTCAAAGCATAACTATTTAGAGAAATCACTAAAGGAATTATAATCCAAGATTATAAATAGAAAGAAGAATTACTAGTAAGGTAAGTCCCAAAAGCCTATCTATAGACATGGTATCAACAAAATAATTAAAGGAGAAGTCCATATTTTTAATAGTGAAAATGGTAATCTAAATTCACAAAAAAACAATAAAATAATACTACAAATCACCTACCAATACAATGACAAAAGTAAACAAGGACATCTAAATACCAAGTGCTATATATGGAGTCTCTAAAGTTATTTAAGAAAACTATTGTTCTGAATGTTATATTTTCCAAAGCACCAAAGAACTGCTATAATTGGATACACCTATAATTACAACAACTATAATTGCAAGAAAGTTCTCATTGCTCCTATAATTCATTAGTATTATCCATACCCAAAAGGATGCAAGCCACACAAAAAAATTGAAGAACAAGTCCATTTTTTTAATAGTGAAACTATTAATCTAAATTCACAAAGAAGGATTAAATTCTCACAACAAAGAAAGCATGGGCATCCAAAGTCTAAATAATGATAGTGTTGAAAGGATTATTTTCACGCTTATTCAACATAAGTATTGTTCTAGAGGCCACATTTTCAAAGCTATCAAAGGACTACTGGAAAGAATATTTTATAAAACCCTACGGATTTGGGTCAGACATATTATTGTGGCAGCCAAAGACTTGTTTTAACACTTATTCAACACAAATGATGTTCCAAAAACCATATCTTCCAACGAATCAAAGAAATTCTAGTATTATAAGTTTCTAAAACCCTAAGGATTTTGGAAAAAAATGTTATTGCAACATGCGTCTGATTTCCATGAGGTAGCAAGACTACCTACATTTGCACAAATGCTAACTAGACAATATTGAATGGCAACTCCCTTTTTTTCTACGGGATTATGTAAATCTAAATATTTAGTAAAAAACCAATAAGAAGTTGACTAAAAGAACAAGGAAATGAGAGGCATTATAAGCATTAGAGGAATTATAATCCACAATTCTAAGCAAAAAGAAGAATTGTTAGGAAGGCAAGTCCCAAAAAGCATATCTATAGACATGATAGCAACAAAATAATTTAGATAAACAAATATGATAATACCATTGAGGTAAACAATAGTCTTATGGAATAGTATAACATCTCATGAAATATTACTACTTCTTGCTTGAGTACCATGCTTCATATGTTCATATTTGATAGGCAGAGACCTTCCATTGGTGCAATAATTGCTTCCATGTAATTTTTAATGATTTCTTTAAATTTTATGAAAAAATGTTTTTATAAAAAAGGTGTGTCACAAAACATACATCCACAAACACAAGCATGTAGACAAAACCTAACACCTAGAACAAGTAACAATTATCATAACTTTGATGATATCATTACAGACTAGAGATTTTTACATTAGAATCATTGGCACGATGCAAGGGAGTATCATGAACTAGAAGATCAACAGTCTCCCAAGAGTTGTTGATAAAGTGTACAAGGAAGGGACACTCTTGAGGCTACATCACAAAAACCAAAAACCTTAGAAATACGCACCTACCTAAAGTAAGTCGACGCTAATATCCCAAGGGATAAATGAGGAGGAGAAATAGTTGATCTAACAACCAAGCCACACCATGATCCTAAATGTACCATGAAGCAATAATAAACCCTAGATAGGATACAACTTTTAGGCACCACAAGAGGAAATCACATTCCACAATAGTTATCGATCCCAAAAACAATCCAGTGGTTGAGATCCCCAAGTCATGCCACACCCTCCAATGTTCATGTCAAAGGTGACTATGAATTTTGATCACAATTATGGACACATGCAAGGTTGAATCCCTACTACAGGCTCTATCATTAGGTGAGCACAAACCCTAGCCAAAAGTGAAGCCAACACTATCATAAACTAGTTGCAACCTATAATATACTTAGGGAGGTAATGTGGGGTACCTAGGGAAGTATGTAAGGGTAATAATAGATATATTACCATGTACATGTAATAGTGTGAACACAATAAAGGTGAGAAGGATTTATAGAAGATTCCACCTACTAGAATATTCCTTCTCTAGAATGTTCCTAGGAGAGAGAGATAATGCTATATAAAGAAGTGTAAACAATGAATTGGAGCATAGTTAAGTATATTGTAACAAGAAATAATTTGATCTAGGTGGATATCGGTGGCCACCCACCTTTTCTTACTGGCTCAAAACAATTTTCTGGCAATTTTGGTAATTTACTATTTTTAGCAGTTTTTAACTTCCAAGGCCATTTTGAGGGCCTAAATGAAGGTTTTTCGGGATCAAGGTTCTCAATGATATCCAAAGGCTCTGATTGAGCCACCTAAATGAATATCCTCGATGATACCTTTCGAATGATTTATCGTGCGCCTAAAACGAAGATCGTATGCAAAAGTTACGACCCCAGGAAGTTGATGTACTAACTTAACCAAACAGGGCCCACATGACTTTTGGTGCTTCATCTCCTAGGGTTAGGTTTTTGGATTTATAGGGTTTTTGACATTCATGTTTATTGTAAAAATTCCTTCAGAGTCTCATTGTAATCATCTTCTTACGAATGAGCGCACCCATCACATCTCTTCTTAGAGATAAGCCACCACCATTCCAACAAGCTTGTTTTCCGCTGCATTTTACAGTTTCAGCTTATTTCCTTATTGAATAGAAAACCAATTTTACTGTATCTCTATTATTTTTTGTTAAGCACTTGTTAATAATCTATAGTCATTTCATTATGCTCATAAAAGTTAGATCAGTGGTATTAGAGCAGTCTTCTCCTTGTCTCAATGCATGTCCCCAACGAGGTCGGAGTACAAAGAGTTGGGTCTCAAGCTTGTTTCTATTGAGGGAAAAATCTCTCGCATGCCCAAGCGAACTCTCATGGCAAGAGAAAATAAAGATGAAGGGACATGAGATCCTTTTAAAATATTTCTTGAGGAAGCCCTCACGCAACAGAGGAACGAGATGATGGATAGTTTGGCACAAATCCTTCGACGACTACCAACATGCGACACATCTTCTTCGAGCGGAGGTGCCACCACCTTCAAGGTACAAATAAACTTCGATATTCCTATATTTGAAGTTCATATAGATGCAGATGCTGTAGACAAGTGGTTGAATCTACTAGAAGGGTATTTTTCTGTCCATAAATTTTAGAATAGAGAAAATATTACTTTTGCGCTCCTCAAAGTCGTTCCCCATGTCAAAGATTAGTGGGAAACTTTCTGTGAGCAAAAGGAAACAAAGGAACCCTCATTATTTATAGTCACTACCACTTGGGAATCCTTCAAGGATGCTATTAAGGAACAATACTACCCTGTCAAAAGTTATGACGACTTGTATACCAAATGGACCACACTGCGGCAAGAAAGAGACCAAGCAGTGCTAGATTTCACAAATATCTTCCATACTTTGCGCACCAAGTTGGGTATCAAAGATTCAGAGTGACATCTGGTTCTCAAGTATCGCGGTGCTCTACATAGATACATCCAGACTGAAATTGAATTTCTGGACATCTCATCGTTGGGCGCGGCCTACTGATATGCCGTCAAAATCGAGCAAAAGCTCAAACAAAAGACACAACAATTTGGGCCTGGAAACCCCGCACAACAAAATCTTGGAAAGGGAGGCCCCAACCTACAGAACAAAGGATAGAGAAAATATGGATAGTATGAGGACAACCAGTCCAAGCCACAAGAAAAGGAGGACACCGAAAAGAGAAAGAAAGATACCAGGAAGTGGTGCGACTTCCATAAGATTCCTTGGCATAACACTGCTGACTGTCACTCAAAGAAGTCACTGGTGGCCGAAGTGAAATCCTCTAAATCAGATGCAGGTTTTGACTCTGAGTCAGAACCAGAAAGGGAAAGACAGATCATTGATGCGACACCTAGTGCCACTGTTGCTACCACCAAGCTTCAGCCTGGTGAACCAAATGAGCCAGAAGAAGGAGAGCGCCTCTTCCATTCAAATATGTGGGTAAAAGGCACCCTGCTGCACTTCATCGTTGATAGAGGTAGCCAAAATAACCTCATCTCAGCAGAGGTCGTCAAGTGGCTGGCCCTGCCGACAACCCTACACCATTGGATGGCTCCGCCAAGGAAGTGATCTTCTCGTCATCCAACAGTGTCGACTATCGTATGACATCAAGCCCTTCAAAGACGAGGTATTGTGTGATGTTGATCCTCTCGAAGTTTGTGATGTTATTTTGGTCCAACCTTATTTATGGAAACGTCATACTGTATATGAGTCTAGGCCTCATAGTGTTATTATTACTTTGAACATAAAATTGTACAGGATACCCGAGGCAGTCCCACCCAGTGCTATTTCATTGATCTTTGCTAAGAAATGCAGGAAGGTCATCTCTCAGACGAGGAAGTTTGTCTTCTTTGTGATTTGCTCTCAGAATGAGTGAAAGATCAAAAACACATCTAGGGTCTCTGCGTCCGACCTCTCCACACCACAGAAGTAAGTAGATAAGTTTGTGGAAGAATATTCAGATATCTTCTCCTCACCTATCGGGGTACCTCTGCACTGCCAGGTCAAGCACCCCATCGATCTGACCCCCGGTGCACCGTTGCCCAATGGGCCAGTCTATCATCGCTCTCTGTTAGAGAATGAAGAGATCAAGCGACAGATCCAAGAACTACTCCACAAGGGGCACATCCATCCCATCTCATCACCTTGCGAGAGCCCAATCATGTTGGTATAGAAGAATGATGGAACCTGGAGACTCTGCATTGATTACTGATCTCTGAATAAAATCACAGTCAGAAATCGGTACCTGATTCCCTGAATCGACGACCTCCTTGATCAACTCACGGGGGAAAAATACTTCAGTAAGATTGATTTGAAGTCTGGCTACCACTAGGTCCCGATAGAACAAACAGATGTATGGAATACCACCTTCAAGTCAAAGGAAGGCCTTTTTGAATGGTTGGTCATGCCCTTTGGTTTGAAAAATGCACTTTCATGAGGATGATGGAAGATATCCTGTGACCATTCACGAATACTTTTGTAGTGGTGTATCTGGATGACATTCTCATTTAAAACAAGACTTTGGCTGAACACTTGCAGCATATTCAGCAGGTTCTGCACACCCTGCGACATCACAAGATATACGCCAACTTGGAAAAATGTTCCTTCGACATGGACAAGGTCCATTACCTGGGCTACATTATTGATCAACATGGCGTACATGTGGATCCAACCAAGATCCAATTCATCCATGACTGGCCAGCCCCAACCACACTCACTGAGCTTCGGAGCTTCTTAGGCCTTACCAATTTCTACTGCAGGTTCGTGTTGGGATTCTCCCATATTGCATGGGCCCTCAGCCAAATAACTAGGTGTGGTGGTAAGGAAAAATTTGCGTGGGGCCGGTCCCAACAAAAAGCGTTCAATGATTTGAAGAAACACTTGTGCTCATCCCCAATACTTTCACTACCATACCTGAAACAACCCTTTGATATCGAGATAAATGCTTCAGACTATGTTGTGGGCATCGTTCTCACTTAGCACGGCCACCTCGTGGCCTATCATAGTGAGACACTGTCGAATGCTGTCCATAAGTACCCTACTTACGACAAATAAATGTACTCCATTGTGCAAGCCTACCACCAGTGGAGACATTACATTCTTGGGAAGGAGACGATCATCCACACTGACCATAAGCTAGTGCAGTTCATGTAGACACAAGGAAAATTGCAGAATGACTGCCATCAAAAGTGGTTCACATACTTGCAGCAATTCCACCTCAACATCAAGTATAAAACATGAAGCACCAACTGCATCACTGATTGCCTCAACAGACCGCCAGTCGCGACACTCACCATGATGCTAGAATCTTGCGGCCATGAGACCTCTCGATGGCCCCAACTCTATGAGACAGACCCGAACTTTTCCACCACCTACCAAATGTTGGGTGCAACTGCAGTTACCGATAATTTCCATCTTTAAGATGGGTTGTTGTGTCGTCTGGGCCATATTTGTGTTCCATTAAGTGAGATAGCAAAGCTGATCTTGGAATCCCACTATACTCGGGTGGCAGGACACTTTAGCATTGAAATGATAGTGGTGATGCTACAAAAACATTTCTACTGGCTGAAACTTCGACAGGACGTCAGCAAGTTTATCAGTTCCTGTACTGCCTACGCTATTTCCAAACCGACCACTAAGAAACAGAGCATGTACACCCCTCTCCCTACTCTTGACAGGCCATGGGAATCCATCTCAATGGACTACATGTCGGGCCTCCCGTCCACCAAGCGGGGAAATGACTATGTTTTTATGGTTGTTGATTGCTTTTCTAATATGGTGATTCTGGTTGCCTGCAAGAAGAGCATCACAGCAGAGGCCACTGCCAAGATATTCTTTGAATGAGTTTGGGTACATTTTGGAATCCCACAAACCATTGTCTCAGATCGGGAAAATTGATTTCTCAGCACATTCTGGTCGAGCCTCTAGTCACTGCTGGACACCAAGCTCACCAAATCCATGGCCTTCCACCCCTAGATAGATGGCCAAACCGAGGTCGTAAATGGAATGATTGTGCATATCCTTCGCATGTATAAATCCAAGAACCATCACACATGGGATGAGAGCATTCCCTATGTCCAACATAGCTACATCTGAGCCCTGCATATCTCAACTGACAACAACCCCTTTCAGGTGGGGTTGGGATTCCAACCATTGGGTCCCATAGATGTTGCAATTCCCCTTGTGGTCACCTCGACCGACTCATCTCCTGCTCCAACTGAAGCTGACAAAGCCACCTGGTTCATTGAGTGGATCTAGCACATCCGCCAACAGGTTCAGGATATCCTACAGAAGTCCAATGACAAGTACAAGCATCGCCATGATCAACATCGGGTGCCACATAAGTTTCAGGTGGGCGACAAAGTTTGGTTGCACTTGTAGAAAGAACGCCTTACATGACCCCATT
>SNQJ01S0015224.1:262772-279869 GCA_010110895.2 Picea sitchensis | reverse complement strand
CTTGGGGACACTACAATATAGTTCCTCACAAGAGGAACTTCAACAAATAATTCCAAGGGGTCACTAATCAACAGGGTAATATATTTAAGTGAAAATGGACTTTCATTATCGTTTCACTATGCTTCACGGCTGCAATTCAAGCATTTGATGTCAAGCTCACAATGCTTGAGCCTATTGTCAAAATCCTCCAAGAAAGTGTGAAATTATCCTAGGTCAAACATCCAGTCACAAAAATCAAGAGTAATTGAAGGGAATTCTAGGAAAACGAGGGAGCCATCAAATTCGCTTCTCTATTAATTTGGCTCTCTATGAATCAATTCAACCCATACAGGGAGCCAACCTTTATAGCAAAGCAGGGTCTGACCATGGAAAACTATAGGGTTTTGTCCCCGGGAGAAGTCGTCTCATCTGACTCCCTTCCCATTGATGAAATGTTCAGAAGTTGGGTGACTAACTTCAAGAATATATCGCATAGATGGATGGTTTGTTGATTATTGCAGTTATGTGAGAGATTCTCCAGCTTACAAACCTGTGAGATGTGGATCATTGTAGCTATGTGAGTCTTTCTCTTAGCTTACAAACCTAAGAGAAAGCCCCTAAGAAGGGTATGTGGTTCCTACCTAAGACAGAGTTGGAACCTAGAGATGACCTCCTACATTCAGAGAGTTGAGAAGAAATCCAGATGATTGTCTAGTGAGAAAGGCGATTTGTTGACTTATATGTGCTTGTGGTTGAGCACAAGGTGAACGTGTGAAATCCCAAAGTGTTGGGTGCATCATCATGAGAACATAAATGAATATGATGTATTAGCCTCCTATAAGCAACAGAGTTGACGAGAAAAATCCAGATGATTCTCCTGTGTGAGGCAGTGGGAAAGAAGATCTATAGAGTGGACATGTTTGTGGAAGAGCACAGGTGAATGTGTGAAGATCCAATTCTTCTGTGTAATGCAGCGAGCCAGAGATATGGATGTGCCCCTATTGGAAGAGCACTAGTCGGTGTATCATATCCTTTGCTATATTGTCCAAGAATCAAACCCGCATGTAACCCTAATTGTAATATAAAGGGTACAGGTCGGCCCCACCTTAATGTGTCTATTAACTAATATAAAATATAATTAATCTTGTTAATATTAATTATATTATAAGCTAGTGAGGTCGGCCCTATTGTTCCAATAGACACTTATGTTGACAGGCGCAGGTTAGTATAAGTAAAGGTAAAATCCCCATTGAGGAAATACATCTTTTGTGTGAGTTTGGAAATTTCAGCAAGTACAC
This sequence comes from Picea sitchensis, assembly GCA_010110895.2. Lineage (NCBI taxonomy): Eukaryota > Viridiplantae > Streptophyta > Pinopsida > Pinales > Pinaceae > Picea > Picea sitchensis. The sequence continues at coordinate 278,592 of SNQJ01S0015224.1, read as the reverse complement.
CTTCTTGGTAAAGGTGTGCACCTCTCTTGGGCTCTATACTTCTAGGGTTTAAGCACCCTCTTGTGTGTTATGGTTTGTCTTGGTGGTGAGGGTCTTTCTCTTGAGTAATATAGCAAAGGATTTGGTTGTGTTTTCTTCCCTTGTTGAGAATATTTTCCCAGGATACTTATTGTGTTCTTGTGCATTGTGATTCTTCTTGTGATCTTGGTTGTTGCAACATTTATGTTATGGTTAAATGATAAAAATGGAATGAACTTCATGATTAACCTATCTTATTGAAAAATCAACAGGGTCGACTAGAAAGGTCAATTAGCACTACCACCAAATTCCCACATCCAAATTAGTCTTGACAACACTATAATCTATTGTGGATTCCATCATGGTCCGACGCCAATGAAACTAGAATATCAACCAACAAAGCTCCATATCTTTGAAGAGATATATAGGTAGTTCGGATATCAAATGGAAAATCCACCAGAAGTATTACAGGAGAGCTTAACCTCACTAAAACCACCGAAAGATGTTGAACATGAGGAGGAAAGAGAAGCAACACTTTATACCATTCTATTTGTCAAAAATTAGGGCATGGAAGGAGGTGTTCTTGTAAATAAAACCCCCATTAAAATAAATCAACAAGAAAGAAGAGACAAAAGTAAAAAATCTATCAACCCCAATGCATCTCTCGAATACTTGGATATCCTTTATAAATAAACATTTCAATCGAATACTTCACTTAACTTTGATGATAGTGCAATGGGAGAAAAAAAAAATCTATCACAAACAGGATAGCTGAGAAAGTCAAACAATAGGAAAAGAAAACTTGACAAGTTAAGGCAGTTACCATAAATATATTAAAGAAGTGTGTTTGGTTAGAATTCTAAGAATCCATGACAACCCTCAAACAAAATCATGGAGAAGAACAAAAAGGAAAAGTATCCCTTGAGAAGCATGTCAAAACTAGGAGACAGAATAAGTAAAGATTGGAAGATCAACAGGGGGAGAGTACAAGTCAGACAACTACTGCCACATCACATCGAAAAAACACAAACAAACCTAACCCAAGTACTAAAATAGCTCCAAAGAGGTAAATAACAAGATAAAGTACAATTGACCTAGCCAGAGAGTCCCCTCTGATAAAAATTGCTCCAATTATTGAATAAATAACAACAAGAAAAGAAGTGACCAAACACAAAAAGAAACCAAGAAAAGGACACTTCCAAGTGTCCTCTGAAGGGACTATCTCAGATCTACCACCTAGTGGAAGTGACCAAGAAAAATCATGTCAATTCAGCTCAGAAGAAGTTGAAGAAACCATGTAGAATGAAGCAGGTATAGAACATCATTTATTCGAGTTGCGTCCTATAGGAAAGTCGACTCCACCCAACTTAACTCAAGAATAAATTGATCTGAGTAAGGTAAATCATTCAAGTCATCCCAACGTTTTGGTAGAAAACGAGACTCAAAATAATAAAGAAGTAAAAGGACAAGGGGATGCACATAATAAGGGTTTAGAACACACTAACCCAACACAAAAATCAGTCGATAATGATCCTATCATAGTTCAAACAAGTGGAGTCGATCTCCCCCAGAAATCTAACAAAGAAATAAGAAAAAACCAACAGGATAAATAGATAGGGAAGCAGCAGGATACACAGACTAGACTAGAGTAGTCGACTCAACACATTGATGAACAAGATAAAGGGGATAACAATGTTGAGAAAGGATCACCTAAAAAAACAAACCCTCCCCTAGAAATCCCTCAAAAAAAACAACCAAATCCCATGGAGAAAAATGAAAACAGAGAGAAGAATGATGCAGTTGGCCAGGACAACAATGGAAAGGATGGAAATAATGATGAAATATATCATGAGATCAACACACAAACATAGATAGAGAAGGGGGGGAATAATGAAGAAAACCTCGAGAATGATGACCAAGTAAACAAAGGAGATGATTCTGGTAAAGCCCGAGATCAAGAAGCAAATAAAAACAAAGAAAAACAAAGTAAGAGAACAAAAAGAAGAAGAAGAAAACCATTCATAGAAAAGACAACACCTCAAAGGTAATTACATACACATCATTCAAACCAGATTGATCATATGACCCGACTTCAGAAAAAATATTTGACCTGTCGATCGCATCAGATGAGAAAATATTTGACTTACATAACCAAGTCTTAGAAGTGTCAACCAGCATATGGAAAAGAGCTATGAGGGATGGTGACTGACTCACATAATGAAAGGATAAGGAGAAAGAAATATTGTAGGGTTGTGTCATATTAGCAAAATAAAAACTTGTCATAGAGCACCCCATAGAAGGAATAGACCCATTAGAATCATTCAAAGGATTATTCGAAGTAGTGGTAGATAGAGGTGCCCAAAGTCAGTAGGAAATTTGGAACGTCAAACAAGTAAATAAATAAATAAAACAATTGCATATTCATACAATGAGAAGCAATCAAGACTTAGTGTCTCATCAGACAATATCAATCCTCCAAACCAAATATGAAAAATTCAAGGAGGTCTAACAATACTTAGAAGTGGCCACCACACAAGTGGTGGCACTAAATATAGTACTCAGCAACTAGCCAACCTACTTCACCACAACTTCTAGCAATATTAAGGCACATAAGACAATAATATTTGATTTGAGGAAAACTAGAGAGATAACCACTCACCCAAAATTTAAATTGGCTCTCATAAATCACGTTGAAAAAGAGAATAAAATCGAGGTCAAATTGTCCAAGTAGGAAAGGGAATGGTTGAGAGAAGAAAACAAGGATCAAGTGGCAACCAAAAACGCCATCAATCATCTCGACCAGGTTAAGAGAAAATATTAGGAATAAGAACAAAAGTTTAACACAAAGTTGACTTCGGTGTAGGATGCCCCCTTAACAGACAAACTAGATTTCTTGGCACAATTAAATTCACTAGGAATGGAGGCCCAATATTCAATCAACAAATGGAAGATGTTCTCACAAAATTTGCAAAAAACAACCCCAAGCATCTACCAAACAACATTGGAGGGATCTTTGCAACAACTTGCAGAGCATTCTAGCACTGCATCATCATATCGATAGATATTTCATTTTTTCAACCTCACAATGTTAAATTCGAATTTATTGATTTACGGTTACCAATTAGTAAGACTGGAAATGGCCACTGAAGGAACATAAGAATCCCATATGGAAAAGATAACAACACCATTGCATCCACATGTAAATTTGCATGAGTGGAAAAATACAAAATAAACAAGTTGTCAAACAGAGAATCCTTAGAATCAGATCTGGCCTAAGAAAACACCCCGATAAAGTGGTCAGAGCATATTTCTTTTGATTTTTTTCAAACACATAAATCCCTCTTATACAGTTTTTTTTTATTCGTCACTTAGAAAAATTTTGAGGTACAAGTCGGCTAGTCGACAGGACATCTAAATCTCATTGGTTCGATAGATTAAATACATGTTTTGGGGAATTCGAGTCCAATAACACACAACCTACATCATCAAGGTCATCTTGAAGAATCCATCATGAGCCGACATCAAAATTCTTCTCTTCTTCAAAGACATTAATCTCTATTTCTCATTCCCAAAATTGTAACCTCTCTCTCTTCTCAAACAATGATAATAGTCAAATGTAACCTGTTAGTGAAAAACTCTTTGAGGGTGCTAGCAAGGTCTAACAAATTATTCTCAAATGTAATAGTCACACTCCCCCCTTTCTAGGGACGAGAAAGGATTTGGGGGGTGGGGGGTGGGGGGTGGAGATGTTGTAGAATCTAGTCGGATCTACCTACTAGAGGATTCGGTCGAACAGACAGTTATATTCGACCAACCAAGCAGTTAACAAGTTGTAACTGAAAAGTGACTACTATGACATGTGTATATATCTGACTTGTAACAGAGAGAGGTTAAGGTTGTGTATACATATAATAAAGTGCATATTGATGGTTTTACCATTACTTGTGTATGATTCCTTGTATATCTATGTGTGCTTCTACATAATGATGTAACATATGTTTCTCTGTGTAAGGAACTACTGGTAACCTTCTTGTACTTTCTCTTAGACTACAATACCAACCAAGGTTCCCCTAAACCTTAGGGTGTAACAACTCCCGAAGATAATTTCCCTCAACCACCACAACCAATAGTACCATGATGAATGCCACCAATTATTGGCTAATTCTCCTTTAATGATTCCACATCCTAGTGGTGACCCTACTCCCTTAGTATGAAATATCCCTCTAAGGCACACTTCTCATAACCCTCATGCATCCACACTCATAGCTACAACATCATGGATAACTTGGCATGGTCCCCTATAGCCATGCCTATAATTCAGGTCTTTCATACATGTCCTTCTCAAAGGAAATCTTTGTTGTCAACATTGGGGGTAGTTAACCCTTATGAGTCACAAATTATCACATTTTATTTGAATAAATTAGAACCCAAACTCCCATCCTTGTTCACATTCCATATCCCAGTGACATTCAAAAACGTCTCCATTCATCAATGCATTATAGATGTAGGAGAATCTACTTGAATTATGTCCAAAAACATCTAGAAAAATCTTGGCTCCCTTGAGATTTACCCCTCTATTATCACCCTTCAATCCTATGATGGAAATCCATATCAAATTGAGGGCCTTTACCAAATCATCCCCATTGACCTAGTGGGAAAAACAATCTTGATTGACATGGAGTTCATAGATGCACCTTTGGAATACAACATCCTATTAGGATGTAGTTACATGTATGCTATGAAGGAATTTTCTTCTTCTATGTTTCAAATGATGATATTCCCTGATAATGGGAAGGTCATCACAATAGAACAACTTACACACTATGAGCCACACCCAACTATGAACTTGGACAACATCCATCCCCTTATCAATTCACATCAAGATTTCCCATTATTCTCTGAAATGGGTCTGGGGATATTTAAAGACTCCTCACTCCTTAGCACTTACCAGGATGAACCACCTTTAGTTTCACCCCCATATTCTTCTCAAGTGTTCACCATCAGATATGTTTTGGAAGAACCATATTCCCTTTTATATGTCCCTGAACCATCATCTATGAATGACTAAGCACCCTCAGTGCAAACAAGACCTCACCCCCTCACCCAAATTTCGTTTTTCTACCCACCACCGAGAGTTATGGTGTATCAAGTGATAACCACACCCACTCTCCCAAACCTTGTGTTAGGGATTACTATGTGGTACATTGAACCTCCATCTATGGTACCAATTCCTACACCCTAACCTCAAATTGTTGTATAACCAGTATAAACCCCTATCAACCCAGTGTCGACAGAAACTAGCCACACAATAGGGAGCAAGATTAAAATTGTTAGGGGCAAGAAGAAGAAATTAATGGGTAATACTTTGACCACACCTCAAGTACCTCCTCATTGTTCCCTCTTTGATTCCCTAAGTTACCTTACAAACCTATTCCCCACACTTCTTGAGTTAAGGAACCTTATCCAAACAACATGGGTATCGCCACTACTACCCACCCCTCCCACCGTTGGTACCTTTACAAGACCTACAAAGGAACCATCCATATTGTGTAACAAGACATTTTATACGAATCACCCTTGCACTATATTCTCATCATATAGACATTACACTCATCATTCTCCCGATATCGAACATCTTTGTGACACATTGGATACAATTTGTCAAACGTCTCTTCCAAAACCACCCAACCAACCAACGCCACAACCCTAATTGATCATTGAGTCAAGGTTTTTCACTATTTACTATGTTTCCACCTCAATGAACTCATAGAATAGTTTCCCATGCATGCTTTGTGGGAAATCTAACCACTTCACCTACCTTTTCCCGATGATTATTGAATATTGAACCCATCGCATGACCAATATTAGAAGGATTTGTGAGTATCTCCTTTCAATGGGATCCCCTAGAATTACAACCCACTCTCAAGATTCACCCACCTCCCCTCAGCAGCAACGGGAACCATCCTCTACCCCTATTATCTCTCTAACACATCGCTGAAAGGAGACTTCATCTTTCGCCCCACCCAAATCCTCGAAGAGCCCTTGGAAATAGATTCCCCCTCTTCCTGGAAAGCATGATACACACAATTGTGTGCACTTTTCTATATTTCTATAGTCGTGGGTCCTATACTCTTGGTAAAGCATTCTATACCTATTGGTATTGATACATGTCTCACACCTTCAAGAAACTTTTCAAAATTCTCCTAGCCAGAGTCTTCTTTGTATGCACAATATTGACATCCATAGGTACCTCAACACCTAGAAACCTCTCACACACATGTGATATTTATGGCACCAAAATTCCAAACCAACCAGATCATGCCTCTCAAAAGTATCTCACTTCCACTTCCCATGTATTCCATTCAAACAAGTACATTCTCAGAGGTGATGATGGCATTAAAATATCGTTGGGACATGATTTATCTATAATGTAGTTCTAGTACGGGATGTATGATGTGTGAGGAAGGAGAAAGCAATCATAAAACCCTAATACTTTTCCCTAGCAAGAAAATCATGACTTTTTCTAAGTAGATCGGACCTTCTAATCAGAAAATCATCACCTTAAAAAACATATCGACCTACAAAACCCTTGAATTTGAGTGAAAAATGGCCTCTAACTAGTAGATAGATCATCCATATGGGGATTCCCTCTCTTGTAAGATTGGATTTTTCCTAAGGAATACACAGACCAAATTCAATAGATGTTTCCCGACATTGGGGTTTTACCACGTAAATACTCGTCTTTCTTTTGTTTCTCTTGTCTCTTGTCTTTCTTGATTATTGATGCTTTGAATAGGGGTTTAGAATGGTTTCATTTAAAAAAAAAAATCATATATATCAGAGCTAACTTGGTATCAGGTCTAGTTGTCGAGCTCTTTCTCCTTGCACAAATTATTTTTTGAATTTTTTGCATCAAGTTTCAATAGATCTATTCATTTGGGGCCCCTTCTCTTATGGATATGTTTTTTTATCTGGAAAACCAATTTTATTTTCACCAGATTTGAGCAGATCTCAAATTTTATAATCCCTTTTCCACAAATCTAAGATCACCATTGTCTCTAGAATCTAGCATTTAGTCAAGATCGACTATTGGTTCGCCAAAATCGACTTTTATTGGCCCAGAATTAGATTAATATTCCTAGCCTAGCCTAGGTCATTTTATTTTATTTTTTAAACTAAATTTTTTGGGAAAATTTTTAGGTTTGATCATTTAGCAAGCCTAATTTGTTTACCAGGCCTATTTTTTTCACCAAACCTATCCATTTCTTTTGAAGCTGATAATTTTGTATCTAATAGGTTGTTTTGGGTGAAATTGTTTTTTTGGGGGGTGCAGTTTTTTCAACCTCTCTCTCTCACCTCTCCACGACCTATACAAATCGTATGGATGCATTTTTTTTTCTATGTAGCCTCATTTTTTAATAAAATTTGCAAGTGCACAGTCATGTTTTTTCTGAGATCAGGTCGATTTCACAGTTGAAGTTCGTGTTTTCCTTTCAGATCCATTGATTTTTTAGTCGTTGGAGTGGTTTTAATTGTATGGTCATGCATTTTTCCTCCATATATGAGTTGTGCAGACACATTTATAGTGATTTTCTTGATCAGAGGATGTTGGAGGCCACTCTATCTAAATTTTGCAATGATTGGTCAATTTGGCAGGCCAATTTTTCATTTCGATGATCAATCGCCTGGTTAGAGGTCATTTTTTACCCGGATTCAAGGGTTTTGCAAGGTAATTTATTTTTAAGGTGTTGATATTTTGATTAGAAGGGTTGATATACTTAGAAAAAGATTCAATTTTCTTGTTGCGGATATATCTGGAGGTTTAATAGTTGCATTTTCCTTCCTCACGCATTGTACAGACTATACGATCATGATTAGCTATTGGGTTCTCTTTAAAATTCTCCACACAGAAGCAATGGATTTTATTACAGTTATATGGATGATATCCTCTCAAATTTGCAGTATCTATAGATCTGGTTTGTTGGAGCATATAGTCGCGTAGATCTATTTTGTTTATTTGCCTTTGTCTCGATTGCATTGGTGTCTCTTGCATTATTTGGCACATTTATAAGTCGGGTCGCACATTCAACATTAGATGCCCTTAAACCCAAATTTTTCATTGATTTAATTGTTGGGGTCGTGTTTCCCTACTCGTTTTTTGCTATGACAATGAAAAGGGTGGGAAGTGCAGCATTTAAAATTCTTCCAGAGGTCCACCAACAGTTTAGCGATATTCCTGTGGACTTTCTTTATCCACGATTTTATTTGCACGACTTGTACCATGGGCTTCACTATGGAGTATCATGCATTGCATATGCATCATATTCCTCCATGTGGTTGGTACTTGCACCATCTATTTTGGGTCTTGCTGGAGTATGGGTCGATGTGGCACCTATCCTTTATGGTATTTAGGATTTGTGCCTATTTCAGTTGCACATTCATTATGCTGGTCTTGTTTGGTGGTTGAGTTTGAGATCTTGACTACACCTCATCTTAACAGAATATGGGAGAAAAATTACATTGCATGTGGCGCATCTTTGAGCACTTGTGATCTTGATAATCATTGTGGGATCATGTCCAAGTTCTTGATTGGAGAACATCAGTTAATTGTCGACACTTTCAAATGTATTCGATCATCTTCTACTACCATTCATGTATTATTGACATATTGTGTACTTTCCATGATGATTCATGCATTTTCTCTTGGAGGTCTTTCTTGTAGTTATCTCTTTGTTTTCTTCACCTATTCCTCAATGGTTTGTGTGAAGAGTTTGGAGACAATTTGGTTCGATATATTACTACTCTATTTTTTAGTTTCTTAGCACTTCATCCTTAGCATATCAATTTTGTCATTATTGGTCATTGCATTGGTTCTTGACGGTAGAAAGTGTCTTCTCTTACCTTGTTGAGGACATGGTTGCTAGTCATTTTGCATTGATTCTTGATAGTAGCAAGTGTCTTCTCCTTCCACCTTGTTGAGTATCACGGTTGCAAATTATGGATGGTTTTCTAAATTGTTCCACTCAACAACTTATCCCTAACAACATCAAAATTTGAAGCTATATTTTCCACTAATCCAGGATATTTGAAGTTGTCATTAAGGAAGTGCCTAATGTAATTCCATCTTCATCTTTTAATTACATCCATATTTACACCGGTTAGATTTCATTATATTTTTATGCATGTTTCTCGGATCTAACAGCACCATCGTTCCTTTTTCCTCCCTCGGGAGATCTAACAGCACCATCGTTCCTTTTTCCTCCCTCGGGAGGTGACTTTGTGGGACCCACCCCCTTTTATATGGACCAATCACAATGTTCTCGAGGCCAATGTGGGAGCTCAAAAGATCCATTTTTCAAATCATTTGCATAGTTGGTATCATGGCATCATGACCTCAAGATAATAATGCTCCATTCATTTTCCCCTTCCAAAGTTCCACAGATAGGTACATGAGCTCACTAGCTCTATTTTGTATATTGTTTGCAACATCAAGTTTATTTTCATAGATACTTTCACTTTGGGTATTCAGTTTCATAGATACTTTCACTTTGGGTATTCAGTTTCATGTATCTAGGTATTTTCTAAGAGGCTCCCTTTGTCTCTTGGATGCACACAGTAGGGTCATTCACCTTGCCCCTTCAGGTATATACTTCATAAAACTACCATCTTAAGAACACCCTCTGATCTCATTTCAGTAACCAATATCATCCCCACTAAATATGCCTCTAGGATTTCTTTTCCCAACTATGCATGTAGCTTCACCTGGTTCCACATGCATTCAATTGTTGTTGGTCAGTATCCTTCCACCCCCATGTGTTTCCTTGGTTTTAGCTCCCCTTGCATTATCAACACCCACGGTGTTTCTTCCCATAGGACAGGAGTCTAACTCGTCTATATATAAGAGAATGAACCTCATACTTATTTCTCATCATCATGTTGACACACCCCCTTGGACTCTCCGTGATTCACATTTTTTATAAATGGTTATGTGAATGCATTACCACATTTTTATTGGCCTCTCATATTCCCCAATATCAGTAGACCATCTTCATTCCAATTCATCATTCATTTAGCCACATGGAGACCCAACCAAAGGGGCCCCTTACCCCATTCACTCTCACTACTCTTGCCTCATATGGTCAATTTGTTTGATCATATTTTCTTAGGGAAATTGTCTTCATGTTTCTAACTTAACGATTTTTTTACATCCTTTCATTCATTAGAAATTTTAAAAGGTACATTTTTTTCTCAGGAAGCATTAATACTCACACCATCGCATCTTATGCGGCTTTTTTCAAACCCAATGGTAGTCCTAGTCTCCCTTGGTCAGAGCATTTGCACTAAGTCACGTGTTCCTTCATGATCCTAGTTAATTATGGAATCTCACGTATCCTAGTAAAAATCACTATAATTATCAAAGTTACCTCCATCAGCTACTTATCCATTCAAAACCACTCACCCTCGGTCCCAACTTAACAAACACCTAACATGTCTAATTCCCCCCCCCTAACATCGACACACCTTATGTCTAGTTATTGTTTTTACCACCACCATTCTCAACCATCACTTATGCTCCACGCAAGGGAATTTTTGGGCCATCCATGTTGACCCTCTTACTGAAAGTTATCAAAATCCTCCCCCATTACAATTTGGTATCTATTCTATCTTCCAATGATTTCAAGGGACACTTGGTCCTTTGCAGTTGCATCATCATTGATGTTGACACCAACTTCAATCTCCCAAGAATGTCGATGATATGTAAATTTTTATGGATATTCCACTGAAATAGTTCATAACAATAGATCTTGTAATATTATAAGTTATTAGATTATGAAATATATTTTCCTTAGATCCCAAATTAATTGTTACTATCTTAGTGCTCAAATTATGATAATAATTGAAATATAAAATTAAAAAAACTTTCAAAATAACACACCATCCACACAATTGAACACAATATGTATCCTAGGAATCCTAATACGGGAGAAAACCCAACTAGAAGGTGAGGCCTATGCTCTAGTCTATTTTCTTCATTTACTAAATGAAAATACAAAGAAAGAGGACACTCACTATGGAGTTTCCTTTGACACTATGGCATGAATGAATACTATAGAATCTCCTACCTCCTCTATTATTCTCTCAAAATACCACTTCTAGATGTTCTGGTCAACTTTGGAAGAATTACAATTCCAAATAATGGAACCCTTTCTCCTCCTAGCGGCCCAGAATTTAACATAGCCTAAAAGTTGTCTAGGGTTTTTGCATGTCTCAAGCCTCAATTAGTTAGGGTTTTGGACACTCTATAATATTACCTAAATTCCATAGATGGCTATCCCCACACCTATGAGTAACAAGGTTGATTTGGTATCCACTTGGTACCATGGTGGTCAACAAGGTAAGTCAACTTGTGGGAGGCATAACTTCCACATACAAGTTATGATTGAGGTGATATCCACACTATTGGGAAGGTCTCGATGTATAGAATATATTCAAGGAGTTGTGAGTTGTGTTCACAAACTTTTGACCCCAAAAAGTCTCGTTTGATGCCTAAAAATGGATATGGAAGGATTCGAACCCCAATTCCTCAAACTAGGACTTGTCGATAAAATGGGAAATGCAAGCCAATTCCTCCAATTTTCCAACCGAAAAGTGCCAAGATAGATGAAAACTATATAATCATCCAATCCAGATCATATCTCCCAATTCTGGGAGTATTTTTATCCTCAAAATCTTTTAATGAATGAGGTGAGGAAAATTTTCCTCTACCTTCTCCCTAGAATACGATTTTTCCTTGCTTGGAAGTTGTCCTTTCATCCCAATTTGCCAAATTCCATGCTACCCTTGTCTAGAAGTTCTAGACTTCTTCTACAAATATATATATCCTATCAACTTCGCCTGAGCTTCTGGCGATAAGTCCTCTATGGTAGGTATTATATTCTCCTCATTTTCCTTATCCAACATAAAATGATCATAGAGTTTCACAATTTCCACATTCACTACTAAGTAAATGAGCATATATGGGGGTAGACTGAGTCTGTAGGAATTATGACCCACCTTCCCTAATACCTTGAAAGGGAAATATTGTAGATCCTTGATATTCTTACTAGGACCCTATAGTCTTTCCTTGTTTAGTTGTAACCAAACTCTATCTCCCACTTTGAATGATTTATCAATTTTGTGTTGATCATGTTTGTCCTTATATCTTTCCTGTGATTTCTTCAATGTCTCGTATACTTGCAAATTGATCTGCCTAATATTTTCAACAAAATTCCTCACTTTCATAGCTTCTCTTGTGATGTCTTCACGTACTCCTCCTTTCTATCCATAGGAAACATCCAAGGGAAAAGGTGTAATATACCCAAAGCAAGTTTTGAAAGGGGACTTACCAGTAGAATTATGGACTTATCTATTATAAGAGTGTGGAATGTAGATTATATTTTCATCAAAATTCTTCAGATGCTTCTAATTGTAACCCCTCAAAAATTGTACTAAAATCCTATTTCTTACTTCTATCTACCCTTCTATTTATGGATAGAATGCATAGATCTCTTGAACTTAGTTTCCATATTCTCCCAAAGTGTAGTCCAAAAGGCACTAAGAAATCTCATATCCTTATCTAAGGTGATGCTCCTTTGTATCCCAAATTTCACCCAAACCTATTCAAAGAATATGTTTGCTACTTATTTTCCTTTTATGGTATTTTTACAAGGCATAAGAATGCACATCTTGTTGAACCTGTCAAATACCAAAAAAATATAGTCATGTCCCTTCCTGGTTGTTGGCAAACCAACCAAAAAATCCATGGAAATGATTTCCCAAGGTCGAGTTGGTATAGGTAAGGGTTGGTATAGACATTTGTTTATATTAATAGACTTGATAGTACAACATATCATTCATCCTATAATATATCAAGCTACATTGCATCCCTAATTTACACGTAGGGGCTTCCAAACACTACACCACACACATCAAGGGGTACTACATCTAAGTCCACTTCATAAAAAAAACTACACTATAGCAAACCGGTCTTACATTGTTTAGTGAATTTTATCTATGCATCCTAATCCACCCATCCCAATGGATATGGGCTTGAATAATCATAAACCTATAAACCAATCTTGTTGACCAGATCATTTGCTATGAGGTTAGCCTATGACGTAAAATCAAATAGAGAATATACCTTTCTATTTTTGACCTGGATATTATTGTTAAATGTTTTATTCATTTCATTCTCTTCCATGTGATGAAGGATACTTAGATTCACCTCCTTCAACACTGAAGTGAAAACAATCTTCTCATCCACATTTGAGGTTCTCTCTACCTGGTTATTTGAATCCATTCCTAACAGGTTCTTCTTCTTAGCATCCTTATTACAATTGTTTGGATTCAACTATGGATGTATCTTCAAGCACTTATCTTCGGTGTGATCATCAATATTGCAATGATTATAGTGGTTGTTTGGATCCTTGCATTTATTTGCAGTGGTTTTCGTATTCTTGTATTTTCCTTTCCACTTATTCTCCCCCTCCTTGCAATCATATTGGTGGTATTTCTATTTAGAACCACTTGGATGCCCTTTCTTATGTCCTATTTTCTCCAGTTATTGTGCTTTTACACATGCCTCATCAAAGGTCCTTATGTTAGAGAATATCACCTATGGATAAGTAAGATATCTCACTGATCTAACAGAGATCAATGAAAAACAAAGGATAGATCACTATGGCCTTTCCACTAGATATAATTTGTAGATTCAGTTTATACTAATAAGTGAAGAGAAAGAGTCTTATCTCTAACTAGCATTTGTAATATTGTATCCAGGTTGGTGCAACTCTTAGCTTCAAATCCAAGCTTCTACAATTAAAAACATACACCCATATATACCCTTATTAACCTTGTTTAGTATGAGAGAAATATAATATACAAATAGATCTTATCTAACTTCCTCAAGGAAAAATTAGATCTACCAATGCATAGTATGAAATAACATAGATCACACACATTGGAGGGGGAAATACCATAGATCTATATATTAATGTATGAGAAAGTATAACAATATGTTTACCTTGAGACCGTGTATTACTTTGAAACTCCAATATCCCGAGACTCCTCTTTATCCCTCTCTCACAAATGTGGATGTACCAACACTTAGCTTTAAATACTACAACAAGAATGTCTCTCTGGTTATATTCTGGTAGCATAAGGCTATGATGGATGAATTAGAACTAGCCCATCCCCTTGATTTGGGATTCATGTATAGAATGATGGATGAGGTTTAGAGATAGGTTCAAGGCCTATAAATTAGTGGGAAAATGTCATGCACAAGTTCCATGGCTCACTATGCATCATGGCCAATCCATGTTTTCATTGATCTCCTTGTAATTCATCAAATCTAGAAGGTTCTAAGGGAAGTTGATTGTTGTGGAAAGGAAAAAAAGCAACTGGTCACTCCTTGCAAGAGTACAATAAGTGATTGGTTGGTATTATGTCTGGGAAGAGAGTGATCGGGCTCAAAAACATGGTGTTTTGTTGGAAACAACATGTGATTTCAACAAGATAACATCAATAGGTCCCATATGAGGCGTTGGGTGAAAAATAGAGGTGTAAAAAATGCCCCCTAATGTATGAGGTCAAAAGAGGAATTGATGGTTAAATACATTACCAAAGTATATGGTAGTGGAGTGGCAAAAGGAAGGAGCTCGTAGATCAAGGAACTATGAAGTACCTACAAATACTCGTCAACCAAAATGTATATAGATCATCCATGAGGTAGGCATACCTATACTTAAACGTAGGAAAAAGCATGTTTTCCATCATAATACAGTATGGATCCATGAAATTATATGAAAGGTCATGGCCACAAAGAAATACATGGTCTATCCTTGTCATAAAATATATCATAGCCACGAGAAAATATAACGTGGATCTATGTCACAATATATATCAAGAAGATAGCTAGCACCAATGATAGTTTCAATGTCATATCCTTAGTACTCATACAATAGTGATAGACTCCATCACAATTTGGGAGGGGTAGCATAAATGGGTTATGCCCCTAAACCCAAGGTCTTTAATCAACCATGTCGACAATATGATTCTACATCATGCGAATAGATGATATAATTTCGAGCATGGTAGAAACTGTCTGATTAATATTTATTAATGAATACCACTAACAAACAGGAGGGGACCCACCAATAATGAAAATGGACCCCAAGGTACCTAGTACAATATAGAAAGTGTGAATAAAGTATATTATGTCAAACACTCATAGAATCAATCGATAAGGAGTCAATGAGGTAAACCCACTATCAATTGTGATGAATCCTACCAATGAGGATTGCAATTTCCAAAGTACTAGCTAGTTTCTAGATCCCTTTCCTAGATAATGTGTTAGTGTCGATGGGAAGAGATATATCAAAGGAGGGACTTAATGTATCCCCCATAAATTAACATGAATAAAAAATGGAGATATGTTGTGAAGATATAGAATCACCAAGTACAACTGACACAAGGATGGCCAACATGAAAGGTCAACAAGACTATAGAATGGTTGACTCAAGCTTCAACCTCCCCCAACAACGATATAGTGAAACAATGCATGAGGCATTGAAGCACTCTCCATAGTGACTAGAAGAGTAACCAACTAGAGGAGTATATGACTCATCATCATGGTACATATCACAGGCAAGCTATAACCAAAATGTAAGACAAAGACGCAAATAAGTGCCATATTCAAGGGTGACAACAACTAACAACTGCCACTTTACTAAATACAAATCAAGATAATCCCTCCCCCCCCCCC
>SNQJ01S0015224.1:226894-262722 GCA_010110895.2 Picea sitchensis | reverse complement strand
TTTTATTTTTGTTTCTCCTTCATGTTTTTACGAGCATGAAAGAGAGATAAAAGTATGCTTGATAGTTTCTTTTCCATGGTTTTACAAGTGCACAAAAGAGATAAAAGTGTGCTTGATAGTGTTTTTTTCATGGTTTTACAAGCATGAAAAAGAGTTAAAAGTGTAGAAAACGAGTGGCTCCATGGCATGCAACTATGTTCCAAATGTGTAGAATATACCTATGAAAATCAAATGCAAAAAAGGTATTGGGAAAGTGATGTTGACTCATAGGAGTGGTTTTATCCATGGGTAAAGGTCGCAAAATGGAGCCAAATTAATGCAAATGGAAAGAGATCGAAAGTGACTATAGTGAAAGTAAATTAGAGACAAGAAAAAAATAGTTTAGCAATAGGAACTATGAAATTAGTAGTGATATGCATATGCAACCATTAAGAAACATAATAATGACAGGAACCCCTTTGGGACATATCCAAAAAATGATTAAGAGAGAAGAAAGAGGATCAACTTTAGTCATGGTAGGTCTAAATGAGGACTCTCGAGCCTACAAAGAGTCACATCATGGGCACCAAATGTCAAAGGAAATGCTAACTAGGGCACCCATGAAGGGTAGGCACTACTGCAAAACTTACAACGTGCAAATGAGAAGGGATAGTATCACAACTTGGTGAGTTTGAACCTAAGGCATTGTGATGAAAAAAGTGATGGTTAATAATACAAGAAGGTATTGCAAGGAAAAACATATCCCTATATCCAAATTCATAACACATACCTCATGGTTCAATGGATGTCTCCATAATAAATTCCAAATATAATGTCACCAATTAATCCTTAAAAGCCTTGTCAAGAAACATTAGATCCCATGTTAAATTGCGTAGTTGAAGCACATAAAAGTAATATCAATGAAAAAATCAAAAGTAATGAAAAGGTTATTTTTTGAACCATGTGTGAAAAGAGAATTTTTGGAACCAAAATGCCTAAAAGGAGTCTATTTGTGGTAAAAGAGGGATCATTTTAACACTTACCTTGGTGAAAATATCATTTGTGGTGAAAACCTCCTACCTCTCAAAACGTTCAGTGCTAATTGCAAGAAATTTGATTGAAGAAATTCCATTCCATCGGGACCGGATAGATCCCCTTCCCATTCTCTTTCATTTATATACATTTTTTGTATATTTTGGTGAAAACTTGAGTTGTGGGGAACCCTACAAGTTCTCAACTTGCACAGTCTCTCTTTTAGGTCAAACATGCACGACTGGAAAACATGGGTCAGTCTTGTTAGGAAAATAGGAGCAATCAGACATGCTTATTAATAGAAACAAGTGCAACTGGCCTCCCAAAAACTCATATTTGACTATTTGTGCTTATTTTTCCAAAACAATTGCTTGATAATTGATTCTTGATGTTTTTTGGATACTACAGGAAAATATTCCACCATTATGGAGTGGAAAGAATGATAGAATGAGGTCCTAAATTGTGGGATACTAAATTTTTTCAGAACCCAGAACATGAGATCCCAAGTGATTCTCCTGGAGTTATTGGTCAAGTTTTGGAACCCCAAAAAATAGTTTTTCCGAGTTAGTCATGAGATACTAACTCTGGAGGAGGAGGATATATATTTCCTTACAATATTATCCTATAATGGGGCATCGATTATCCTAACATGTGGGAAAGGTGGAGCCATAGGATTTGTTGATGACTACATTGTAGCATACTAGTGTCCCGGGACATGGAAAAGCAACAAGTTGTCGATCAAGGATGTAGTGGATCTGCCTCTACACATGATCCTCTTTAAGATTAATTTGGTTTTTTTCCCTAAAGTCCCCCACTCAACAACAAAGTCTCATATTCATTATGAATTAGAGTGTATCAACCCGAAAATGTTTGATTGGTGTATCGGATTACTGGTTAACCTAAGGAACCATTTGACAAAGTGCAAGACAGGATGACAAAAACAGTTTGGTTATGGCTCGATATTAGTCTCATTATTAATAGAGAGGATATCATGTATGAGACCCTATGTCTCAACAACTTTTTTTAGGAAAATTAACCCCAATATGAGGAGATGGACAAACTGCATGGCCCATCTCGATGGAGGTTTGACTTCTAGCAGTTACTGACAAGATTTCCTCTATTGGTGGGATGAGAAGATCATCATGATAAAGAACTTCCCATGTATTGAGATAGAATTTACGCATAACCCTGGGCTTGTACTACCTTCTGGGGCTCACTGGGGTGACGTCAATAAGAAAAATGACCTTCTGTGAGTTTTAATATTTTTGAAATTTTATAATGTTTTTGTACTTTTTGGAATATGTATTATTTTTTGGTATGTAGTGTATATAATCATTGTGATTCATCATGACACATATGTTGGACCAATTTGACCAATAGGTATGGCCCCTAACTATTAAAAGGATAGAGAAGAGTTGCAGCCAAAGGAAGGAGAGGACGGAAAGCATGTTGTCGAGAGACTCTAGGAGGTGCAGAAGAACCTAAGGGGACCTACCATGGGAGTCACTATGATGAGGGTCGAGGAAGTCCCACTGATGTTACAATGACATGTTGTGGGGGTACCCTGTCCTTTTATATAGCTATTGAAGTGAGTTTCCAATGTGATTGTATGATATCATGAGACGTACACACCTCGATAGGACTATATGAGAATCTCGCCTTTTTTTTATTATGGTCAATATATAGCTAGTCTTGCAACTCATATCTAGACTTTGTATCATGATAGGATGTGTAGCCCAATTTTGTACACTATATATTTTTGGACATGATGTTGTACTTGAAACACACAATACATACATGCATATATATATATATATTACTTAATGTTTTAGAACATGTGCTTGGAAATCCATGTTTTATGTACATGCATGCATGTTTTTAATTCTTGATTAATGTGACAAATTCCAATTTAGAACATAATTAGCTAATGAATCATCCAATGTGTTTGAACTTCTTGAAATACGATCGTAAACAATATACTCAAAATTCCACTAAAGAAGGATCACCCTTAAGAACTTTCTAAACAATGTAGGATTTCTCACCAAATAGACATTGTTCAACTATGAAACAACTACGTGTGAATCCAAATGTACAATTAACCTACGGATGCCGATAGAAATGACCTTGGACAATAGCTCAATGACAACACTATATTCCACAACGTTGTTGGTTGTATGGCTGAGGAAAATGCCCCTTGAACTCACTAGTTCATTTGTGGGAAAAAGGATCACCCAAGTGGTGGAAGCAATATTTTGGGTACTATGGCTAGTGCCATCTGTGAATCCTACATAGAGATGGGTGTACATATACATATACAAATAAAGAGCCAAGAATGATAAGTGTCGAACCAAAGAAAACCACGTGAAAAAGTAAAATCATGCATACTACACAATGCACTAAAAATACATTATATACAAAGTGTTATGTGGCCTTTTGGCTTATGCATAATAATTTTTGAGATAGATCCCATTGCAATGCTCCAACAAAGTGTTTCCTTCATAATCAACTAACATGTAGGCCCCTTTCTACAACACATGGCTTACGATGTAAGGACCATTCCATAGGGGTTCAAGTTTATATGTTCCTAACTTATCATGGTCTTGGTCATTTACCAAAACCAATTCACCTTCCACAAAGGAATGAGGATTAACACTCTTATCATATTGAGCCTTGACACACTTCTTATGAATCTCATTGTCCATTGAAACTTCACGATGATTTTCATCTAGACATGCCAAATACAAGATACGTTCCTCCTCGGTAGAAGTGTTGGGAAAGAGTTCTATGGACAGTTTTAACAAATGGATCTCACATGCAATTGGAAATACTTCCTCTAATTTATAAATGAGTTGAAATGGGGTGAAATTGGTGCTATTTTTCACCAGAAAGATGATCACAACATTCTCTAGTGTAGAAATCATTTAAAAAATGCTCAACTTCTTCAAGGACAAGGCATATATGCAATACCAAATCTACCCCACGTTGATAAAGAGGGTCACCAATGATGAGGTAATTCTTGACTTGATCGTGTATACATCGACACTTGTCTCTAGATAATTGAGGGTTAAACTGTTGGGTTTGGAGATATACCAAGACATCCTCATACAAAAGATTAGAAGATTCAATGAGGAATAATGACTCGTCAAGTAATGAATCATTAACCACGGTTTCTTCACTAACTCTTGGAAGCTCATACATTAATTATACAAAGGCTAATGAATTCTTGGATTTTGAAGTGACAAACTCTAGGTCAAACTCTTTTAAGATAAAAATCCATTTGGAGTATTTTCACCCAATGATATGACATGTCAAGATATGTTGCATTGGGTTAGAGTCAGCAATAACAATGGCTTTTCTAAGCATAATGTAGTGCCTATGTTGTTGGATAGAATAAACAGTTTCCAATTACAACGTTTTAGCATGAAAATAGTGTAGTTCAAGGCCAACCAATCCCTTACTAAGAGAATATATCACACGCTCCTTCTATGAAATGTCTTCTTAGACAAGCATCATACCAATGGTGGATTCAGATGTCATGAGATAGAGTAAAATGTCTGGACTGAAGTCTAGAGGAATTAATAGTGGAGCTAATATCAAGGCTATCTCCAAGGATTTGAATGAGCATTGTGCTTGGTCATCCCATATAAAAGGTACACCCGTTTTTAGAATACACAAGAATCCTTTTGTTATCTTAACATAATTGACTATGAATCTTCATAAAAAAAAAAAATCTTCCTTGCAAACTTTGAAGTTGGCTTATATTTCATGGAGGAGGCAATTGGACTATCACCTTGACCTTCAAAGGATCCCTTACTTGGACACAATAAATCCTATTAATCACCTAGAAATCACACAAAAGACACACTTATGTGGATTCAAAAAAAAATTGTAGTATGCATTAGGTGAAGATATCCCACATGTGACTAGGATGATTATCACACTGCTTTGAACAAAAATCTAAATCATCTAAGTATGCATCAACAATATGTTTGATGTTGTGAAAAGCATATGACATCGCCTATTGAAAAGTGGCCCCATCATTTTTAATACCAAATGGAAGTTTCCTATAAGAAAAATTACCCCAAGGATAAATGAAGGCAGTCTTGTGTTGGTCACCTGGTTCAATATATATTTTATTATAGTCAAAGAACCATCCATGAATGAAAATATTTTACTACCAGAACATTCATCGATAATTTGATCAGTGAATGGAGTAGGATAATTATCCTTAGGAAAATCCTTATTCAAATCCCTATAGTCTACACGATCCCTAATTATGCCCAAATTTTCAATGATGAGAATGAGATTGGATACCCATTCAGTCAATGGAACCAAATAGATGAAGTCAATGTGAAGAAATTTTTCAACCTACACCTTGATAGCAGCTTCCTTTCATGGATTGATCAGCTGGAGATTTTTCCAAACAAGCTTGGCTCCATCATATGTTTTAATCTCATGAATGACAATTTATGGATTGTAACATCCCCACTATAATACTCACTTTAATTAATTCATAATGTATATATGAAATGTGGCCAAGGCCAAGCGATGTATATGTGAAATATATTTCTTAGTTTTAATAAATAATATGTGATGCTAGCTACTAGGGGACATCGACAGAGATGGGGTATGATTAATCCATAATAGAGGGGAATGTCTAAGAGGATGTCTAAGAGAGGGGTCCAAGGGGAATTACCCATGTGTATTAATTCAACCCACTTCCTAAAATTACTATTGGTATATGAACCTTCTAATTTTCTGATTGAGTGTCCCCAAATCCAATAATTGAATTCATATAAGAGGGTGGGTGTGAGAAGTCACATCCCATAGTTATTGGGAGCATGGGATTGAGTACAATCAGCTTGGAGAAGAGTATAATCCAAGAAAGAAATAAAAGAGAGGAAAAATTGTATGGGGAGAGCAGGAAGTTTGGACAATAGTGTTCTTGCATGAACAACAAGAAGAGAACATGGAAGAAGAGTTGGGAGTTGGAGAAACCATGTTTTATAGTGTCATTTTCCACTACACATGCATACGATGACTCATTGGCCTATGTTACATTCCTTTCTCTGATTGAAGGACTTAAATCCCCCTTTTCCTCCTCAATTACTTATTTAAAAACCCCTTTTATCAAAGTGTACATGACTTTCCTTAAAGAAACTCGTGTACATATGCAGATTCTGTGTTAGCAACCCGCATACATGTTAATTTTGGCTCAAAAAAATATAATCCCAATATTTCGGGCGGATTTTACGGGTTTTTCCATCCCCTAACTTCCTAAATCCCGTACATAACGAATCCAACCATCAAAATGGAGTATAAAAGAGAGCCTTGGGGTGGAGGAAAAACATGGTCAAGAAATGCATCATTTTGCTCACATTTTGAAGATTGTCATGCAAGTGCCTTGTTTCCCTAGTGTCTGAGATTGTCCCCTCTACCTGGAAACCCTTGTTTCCAAAATTTGCATTCTCCTTATCTTGTTAGTAATAACACCTTTGTCTTCATTGGACCTTCTATAGTGCAGAGTGTTGGAGGCACTTCTATACATCTTCGTCCTTGGGTGGAAGAACTTGGAGCCTAGTTTCAGGAGCGGTTATAGGTTGTAACCAACACATTTTGTTGTTATCAATAAAGGAACTCTCATTCTCGTATGGTTATTTATGTTAATTTATGATTCTGATGATATTATGTATATGTTATTTTGAAGCTAACGTTGAATCTGAATTGATTACATTAAGTTAATTAGCGTATAATTATTTTATTGCATTTTCATATTTCTTTGTCTGCAGGAATTTCAGAGGGTTGTTGTGCAGGAATTCCATAGTGAAAGACATCAAGTGGGATCTACTTCAAAATTAGGGTTCCAGGTGCATTCTTCTTCCCTTTTTCTGAAAGTTAGTTATTGTAGGTGGTTATTCCTAATTGATTGTATATTTAGAGTCTGAGAGAATTTTCCCTGCATTCTAATCTATTGTGGTTCTGACCCAAAAACCATAGGAAGTAAATTTTCGTAATAGCTGGTGGATTGGTGGTCATAGGAGGGATCGGAAGGTGTTCTAAACCGGTTCCTGATGGACCAATGTCAAAGGGGAGAAGAAATGCATTCTCACTAGTGCTCAATGGATCAGTGTCGGAGGGGAGCAGGAAGGCATTATCATTAGTGGACCAGTAGACGGTGTTTTCCCTGGTGGCTAGTGACCGATACTAAACTGACGGTAAATTTAACTTCAACTGATAGGAAATTGCACAATAATTGTAATTTGGGGAAGAAAATGGCTTGTTTCAGGAGGGCATAACTTTCAGCTCAGAGATCAGATTGAGGCATGGGAATAGTTGTTGGAAAGTTAATTCAAAGGATAATAATCTAGAATTATCAAAAGTTGGAGAATTGTGATATAATGATTCATAAACTGAGAAAATGAAGAACCTAACTAAAAAAATTCTTTTGTATAATATGCCTAACACTAATAAATGGTTTCCTGCACATTTTGCAGAATTAAGGGATATAAGCATATTAGTTCAAGCCAGGATTGCATATTTGAGGCATGGAGGATGGAGAGGGATCCTTTAGTCATGAGAGAGAATCCAAAGGCCAACATAGCAATTTTGGTAATGTAGAGATATAATCTAATGGGCATAGGAGCATAGTGGAACCAACAGAATGGGTATATATTGTGAGAAGATTGAGGATGTAAGCACAGAGGTATAGAGATGATAATGAGAAGATAATGAAGGCACATGAAGAACAAAATAAGATAAATGCCTATATTACGCAAATCCTAAATCAATTGCAGAGACAAGTGAAGAATGGCTCATACTCGAGACATGAATAAATAGGTAGAAATCCAGAAAGGAGAGGTAACTACAGAATGCTCAGTCACTCAAGGAGAGCTAGTAGAACCTAGAGACAATAGTCACCAGCTATTAACTTAGTTAGAAAATTTTATGCATCTGAAGAGTCAAGGATTTGTCCATAAGTGTCTCCTATTAGGAATCAAAGAAGAATATATGAGTTAGATAGTTTGCAAGGAGATCTTAGGAAGCTTAAGCCACCATCCTTTGATGGTGAAAGAGAAAGGGAAGATGATGTTGAAGCCTAGTTTCTTGGAATCAGGAAGTGTTTTCAGTTGCACAACTACTCGCCAACCTAGAAGACATGATTTCCACATATCATTTGCATGGAAAAGATGTTACGTGATGGGATCGGTTGAAGTAATTTGGTCACCTTGATGAGAGTATGATTACTTAGAAGTAGTTCAAGAAATACTTTCAGCAAGAGTATATTTCAGAAGATTATTATGACAGGAATATGTAAGAGTTATTTGAACTCAGGTTGAGTAGAATGACCATGGGAGAATATGAAAAGAATTTATCGGGATTGATGAAGTATGTGGGGTTTATCAAGGATGAGAATTTGAAGATACAAAGCTTTGTGAGTGGAATTCCTCTTTCTATAAAGATAAAATTCAGTATGATGAACCCCGAACCTTGACAGAGGCCATTAGAAGGGCTACGCACCTGTGAGAAAGGAAAAGGTAGATATTTTTTTTAGAAGTATTGGAAGGATAATAAGAAGGAGAAATGTGATTAGAGAAGGAAGGGATTCAAACCTCCTTTCAGTAGGAATAGTCCTAGCACAAATAAGCAAGATTAGCATAAGAATGACTCCTAGAAGGAAGACTCCTTTGGGAAAAGGGGAATACCACCTGTCAAATGTTGGGGATGCAAAGAAGATCTCATGTACAATTATTCCCCCCAAATAGAGGGTAAAAAAAAGATATTACACAACATCCAAGAGGATACTACAGTAAAATATATGGGTAGAAGTATTCCAATGATCTATTCAAGCCTAGAAGACCGACAAGCAGAACATTAGTCCCATATGATTTAGGTGTAAGGTAAGATCACAAATCATCATGTTGTTATTTTAATTGATTATGGAGCAATCCATAGTAATATTGACCCTAAAATAGTGGTAATATTTTATTTGAAGAAAATAAAACTTGAAAGATCATCGTTGGTTCAGCTAGTCACTAGAACCAAAAGAAGGATCAATGAGACTGTAAGAGATTTTCAAATAAATATAAATGGAGTGTACACTAAGGTTGACATGAATATCATACCCTTAGGATCCTATGATATCCTAATTGGAATGGATTGGTTGGACAAGCATCATGTTGTCTTGAATTTCCACAATAAGACATTTACATGTCTTCATGAAGAGGGGAATCAAAGCATTGTGAAAGGAATTCTGAGATCCATATCCATCAGGGAGATTTCCATCTTGCAACTAAAGAGATGTTTCAGGAAAGGATTTCAATTATATGCAACTCATATGGAGGATATATAACAATCTAAAGAGCCAAGCCTTGAATATTTTCCAATATTGCAAGAGTTCGAGAATGTATTTCAAGAAATATCAGGAACGCCACCAAGGAGGTGTATAGATTTATCTATCAATTTAGTTTCAAGAGATGCCCCAGTATCAAAGACTCCTTATAGAATGAGTACACTAGAATTAAAGGAATTGCAGATGCAGCTAGAAGAATTGTTGAAGAAGGGATACATACGCCCAAGTGTTTCACCTTGGGGAGCACTGGTACTCTTTGTGAAAAATAAATATGGGACATTGAGGTTGTGTATTGACTTTAGATTGCTAAACAAATCCATCGTAAAGAACAAGTACCCTCTACCCAATATTGATGACCTCTTTGACCAACTAAGAGGAGAAAAGATATTTTCAAAGATAGACCTGTGAGTAGGATATCACTAGGTGAGAATCAAGGAAGAAGACAACAGTAAGTCATCTTTCAGAACAAGGTATGGGCATTATGAATTCATAGTGGTGCCATTTTGATTAACCAATGCACCAATTTTCTTCATGTGCTTAATGAATGTCATATTCAGAAATTATCTAGATAAGTTTTTCATAGTGTTCTTGGATGACATACTTATTTATTACAAAATACAAGAATAACATGAACATCACTTGAGGTTGGTACTACAAATACTGAGGGAACATCAGCTTTATGCCAAGCTTAGTAAGTGATCATTTTACCAAGAGCGTATCCATTAATTGGGGCATATTATTTCAAAAGAAGGTATAGCAGTAGATCCAATGAAGATCAAAGCCACTAGGGGATGGAAAGTATCAAGGAATGTTTCAAAAGTCAGATCTTTCATGGGTTTAGTTGGATACTACATGATATGTATAGAAGGATTCTCTAAAATTGCTCATCTCATCACTTATTTACAAAATAAGGGAATTAAGTTTGAATGAAAAACAGAATGTGAAGAAATATTTTTTTTCCTAAAATAATTACATGCTAGTGCACATGTATCAAATAGTGTTAACCCCGATCATAATTTTGTGGTATGTACAGATGCATGCAAAGAGGGACTTGGTGGATTCCTCACTCAGAATGGGCATGTCACTGGGTATAAATATAGAAATATTAAATAACATTAGAGGAATTATGTCATGCATGATTTGGAGCTTGTTGCCATAGTCCATGCATTGAATATGTGGATGAATTGTTTAATGGGGAATAATTTGAGTTGAGGATAGACCACAATGGTCTGAAATATCTTTTTGAACAACCAAATTGAAATTCCAAGAAGATAAGATGGTTGGAATTATTAAGTGAGTACAACTTTGACATCAATCATATCAAGGGAAAAGAGAATAAATTTTTTGATGCACTCAACAAAAGAGTACATCACATGCATGCTAAAGCCATTAGTATGCACCAAATGGATATAAAGGGAAGAATTTTAGATGTTGATGTTATAGACCAGCATTTCCTGCAGGTAAAAGAAATCTTATAGCAAGAAGATGTATATAAGAAATTTAAAGAGTATAAGATGAGGGAACATGGGATACTTATGCATAAGAATAGAATTTATGTTCGTAATTCAGGAATACTCCAAAATTTGGTGCTAAAAGAACATAATGTTCCATGTGTTGAACATCTCAATTATCAGAAAAAAATAAAATAATAATAATAATAAATGCAGCATTAAGAAGCCAGAACTTCTGGCCAGGAATGAAGAAGGATGTTGTTGATTACATTTCCAAATGTATGCAATGTTAGAGAATGAAATTTAAGCATAGACACCCAGCAGGTTTGTTATAGTGATTTCCAATTCCATAGAGGATAAGGGAAGTAGTAACCATTGATTTTATTACTAAGTTTCCCAGGACAACAAGGAAACATGATTGCATCATGGTAGTGATAGATAAATTGACCAAGGTTTCTCATTTTGTTCCAGTGAAGATGACTCATACAGCAGCTAATATTGCTATGATGGAAATTTCTAGTTTGCATGGAATACCTAAGGCAATTGTTTCAGACAGAGATGAAAATTTTACTTCAAACTTTTGGAGAGGATTATTTAAGGGATTTGGTAAAAATATGAACTTTAGTACAACATGCCATCCACAGTCAAATGGGAAGACAAAGAGAGACAACCAAGTGATTGAATACATGTTAAGAACATATGCAATGAATAAGCCATCTAAGTGGGAATATTACCTGCATTTGGTTGAGTTTTCCTAAGACAATGTGTATCGAGCTTCATTGAATATGATCCCTTTTGAAGCTATGTATGGTATAAAATGAAATACTCTAGTGAGTTGGAATAACCCACTAGACATATTAGTACCTAGGCCTGATTGCGCAAGGATATGGAATACCATATCATCAAGATTAAGAATAATTTGAAAGCAGCATAAGATAGACAGAAGAGTTAATGCATATAAGAATAGGGAAGCTAGAGAATTTAAAGTGGGGGAACATGTACTCTTGAAAGTGAAGTCAAAGAAGAGCTCATTGAAGTTGAGTAGTTGTACTAAATTAGCAGCCATATTCTTTGGTCCATTTGAGATATTGGACAGATTAGGGACAATTGCATACATGCTTTCATTTCCTGTTTCCATGAATGTGCATAATGTGTTTCATGTCTCTTTGTTGAATAAGTATGTGCATGATCCTAACCATGTTATTGATTGGATTCGGATTCAGGTGGAGCCAGAAGGAGACTTCCAGGTATAGCCAGTGTGCATATTGGATAGAACGTTCAAGGTGCTCCTTAATCGAGTCATAGAACTAGTAAAAGTTCAGTGGATTTTCTATGGTCATGAAGATGCTACTTGGGAGCATGAAGATGCTATACACGAAAAGTACCTGCGACTTTTTGAATACTTTTGAAATTTTTATTTATCTTTTGTATATGCACTATGGACTATGCCAAAATAAGGGGGAAGAGAATGTAATACCCCAATTTTGAGTCTCTAGATTAATAATGTAATTGTGTTTATTGATGAGACGTCGAAGTTCCTGAAAAATTGAAAAGGCTAGAAAGCATAAGGAATGTAATACTTTTAATACTTTTAATAATAAAATGCATCGTTGGTTGCGGTATGAACAAGGACAAGATTTATATGGGGCTATGATCCCACGAGAGAGGGGGGTTGAGGGTATGAGCCTTTAAAAAAAAATTATTTTATTTTTACCCTTCATTTTAGTGAGGAAGTGAAGGGTCATGTGAGTCTCTTGGAGAGGCCACATTATTCCTTGAAATTTATATAAACCCTACCTGTGGGATTTTTGGGGGTTGTTTGATTGTTTTTGCTTCATTTTTTGGGTTGTTGGTTCATTTTGGCCACCTGAGTCTTTTCCATCATTAATTTCCTTCTTTCTCACATTGGATCTAGTTGTGGGCATGGGGAGACGATTTCCTGGAGGTAGTGATCATTGGTTGTTGTTTGTAGGAACTGTTGGTGTTCCAACAAATATGTGATTCCTCTATGCATGAGAATGTTGATATTAATGCCAAAACTATATACAGATGATAATCCTAGAAGTTTATAGGATTGATATTTCTTGACTAGTAGCATTGAAGCCCTAGATCAAGGTGAACAACCTGAGAGACTTTGTGGTAGTGAAGGGGGATTCATGCTCTTAGGTTGTGCAGGTTGATGGGAAAGATATTTGGTAAAATACGATTTTTGTATGGTTGAGAAACTTTGAGAAATGTTTTTCTAGACTAGTTGGGAAAACTAGAGTCGGCCTAGGACCTGTCTTTGTGGATTCATATCCCTAGCTCAGGGGTGACCTGTTGTTTAGATATAGAACATCAGTGTCTAAGGTTGGGTGGAACGTCCGACGTCTACATCCAGTTAGTGAAACTCTTTTTAAAAGATAAGTCTCTCTATGTTTCTCTATGATTTTATTATGATGTGTATTTCATTTATCTCTATGATATGTTTAAGACATGCTAGCTATTATTAATTGTTGTGCATGGCCAGTTATGCTTTAGATTTCAGTCATGCATGTTTCTTTTTATTTCATTTACGTTATTATGTTCATTATTTTTGCAAGAAAGGTATTAGAATTTCGAAATTGTCTCAGGCAGGTGAGTTTTTGAGGCACCTGGGAAATGGGGAGTGCCACAGTTTGGTATCAGATATGTAATGTACCTTTGTACAACACAAAGGTAAACTACCTCAACGTAGTAGTACACTTTTTTTTTTTAGACAAGTTCAAATTCAACCGATACATAAACATTGTAATCAAATATACTTAAAGACAACAGCCTGTAATTAATCTAAGTTCAATTAAAATCATTACTTTTTCCCGAGAGATAACTTTACCACAAGGTCGGGAAAAAAATTTATAATGCATTTAATAACTGTCTAATACATATGTTTTTCATTATGTCTTAACCAGAAATCAATTACTCAAAGTTTATCTACTTAAGTCATTCCTCATCTAATCATTCTTTCTATATTATTAACAATTACTAAGGAATATCACATCTATGCAAGAGATAAATAAATCCATTTATATAAGAACTTTCATCAACTCTATGCAAGGACAACCCAAAATTGCAGTTGTGTCTTGCCATAGTCCCCAGAAAACTCAACAATCTATTAGACATTATGTCCATATATTGCCTCATCACAGAATCATTGGATGGTTTGATGGAGCAACTCAAATGAATGGGGAATTAAGTGGAGTGGGGGGAGTTATACAACTCAATGAACACACAACTTACAGGTGGACTCTCAATTGTGGTGGAGATACAAACACAAGAGAGGAACTCTTGGGGGGTTGGGTTGTCCTTACTTTGGCTCATAGGCTTTCTATCACAGATTTCCACATCATCGGTGATTCAAAAATTGTTATTGATTGGTTTAATAATATTGGTTGTTTGCAGGTTGTCTCCATAAAATGTTGGAAATACAGGGTAAGGGAACTCATCAAACACTTATTTGTCATCACCTTTACCCATGTCTACAGAGAAGAGAATCAAGAGGCCGACTTGTTATCC
The DNA here is from genome assembly GCA_010110895.2 of Picea sitchensis. Lineage (NCBI taxonomy): Eukaryota > Viridiplantae > Streptophyta > Pinopsida > Pinales > Pinaceae > Picea > Picea sitchensis. The sequence goes on along the minus strand of SNQJ01S0015224.1, from coordinate 248,376 downwards.
AAAAAGGCCCTTATAGAGCGTCATGGAGCTATTGCATACAATCAGTGGGTTGATGGTCATGAGGGACCAAGATTTCTTTTAAAGTTGCACTAGGTCATCCTATTTGACTCGAGCTTGTGTGAGGACATTTTTTATGGTAGCTTTTGGTATGCTTGTAATGTCAAAAAACTTTTATTATAAAAGTTCTTGACTTGTTTTGTGGACAGTAGCTATATTGTTTTTTGGTTAGTCATTATGATGGTTTAGTGGTATTCTGTAATCTTTAGGTTTTTTGATTAGTTAAGTTGACAATGAAGACATCTTAAGGCAAGGCCTTTGTCTGTAATAGTATTTTGTCTTTGTGAACAAAATATATACCTCAATATAATGTACAATTTTCTTGTGGAAAAAAAAAACAACCCAAAATTTACATACATCACTAAATACTTAGTATTAAATATTCACTTCTTATATTACTATTCTCTGATTAATAATTCCATTATATTATTGGTCCTATTAAGATGACAAATAAGACACTATACATTATTATTATTAATGATGATAACATTTTTCCTTTATTTACCCACTAATAATAATATTCCTTTACACTATATTTTATATATCTATTCACATAATGAAATCATAACATTTTTCCTTTATTTACCAACTAATAATAATATTCCTTTACACTATATTTTATATATATAATCACATAATGAATTTGTAGTAATGATAATTATAATTTATTACATTGAATTCCCATTTAATGTATATAAATATTAAAGAGTCAAAAGAATCGCAACCCTACTCATATATTTATCATTCATAATACAACACTATAGATATTGTATGTAAAGTATATGGAAATAGACACAAATACTAATATTGTATTCCTTTCACTAGCTAGGAATTTTGTTATATATATTGATTCAATTGCTAAACAATGTAAAGAAAGGAAACATCGTGATAATCAATAGTCATTCGGTGTTAGTACGAATTTATTACTCGTCCTCACAATAATGAAAGGGGGAAATTCTTGGGAAATACTCTTCCACTTCATAAGTGGCTCAACTTCCACTTCATAAATGGCTTGACCAATCAAGGAGAGTTTTGATGAGTTTTTACTCACTATTATTAAGAGGTTTATCTTTTTCTTCTTTGTATATGAATGCATTTGTTTTGGAGTTATTCGGACTAATTATTTGTATACTGAAAATTTATTCGATTTTAATATATATATTTTTACGTAGCAGGCTAAAGATTTAAAAAAATAAGATATTTTTTGGGGATATTTATCTGAAATCTGGTAAGAAATTGTTGGATTCGTAGATTTAAGTAATTATTTCTATAAAATCCGAGTTCCCTAGGAGTTTTTTAGCATGTTGAATCCATTTATGCATTCATAAATGAATTTTGAACAACAAAAAATAGTGATTCATGTAAATTTATATCTCTGGATTCCGATGAAAAAAACCATTTCATAAAACAGCTAGCCAACGCCTATTTTTACAGTTACTCCACGTCTAGATTCGAATTACACCCAACTAATACCAACTATATCATTAATCAATACTACTAGAGAAATAATGCAATTGTCGCAATCATACAGAGAAATTTTTTTCTCATTTATTAATTTGTAAGAACATGATTCAATGTCTGTCATAATGCAGGTTAGGATCAGAAATCTTAATTTCTAACCATCCTATGACATCCTCGAAGGGTGTACCAATTAAATAATAAAGGTTCAAGTTGTAATTTCTATTTTCTTATAATCATTCATAATCGATTGTTTTTTTCAGTCGGTTCAATATAGGATGAAAATTTCATTTTGGTGATGTATCCCTATTTTGAAGTTTTTCTCTTTCCATCTTGTATACACAAGGGTTGCATGGCAACACAGTCCCTGCCGAGTTAGTTGGGAAATACATGTTGAACAATGAAACTTAATATAACTAAATGCACAAGTAATGAATATTTTTTGTCAAAAGATAATAATTGAGGGTTGTTTGTTATTCAAAATGTATAATGAACTGTAAACTGAATGGAACTATAATATTCATAAATATAATAAATATATTATAAATATAATAATAAATAATATATTAGATAATAAATATAATATAAATATAATAATGCATAATAATAAATACATAGTACAACTATTTATATTTAGATGTGGTGATTGGTGAAATTCATTGATTATGTAATTAATTATACATATTGAAAGACGTGAAGGGAGCAATAACACTTCAATTCTATCAACCAATTAGAAATGAGAAACACAAATATTTTTATTATATATATATATATGTGTGTGTGTGTGTGTGTGTGTGTGTGTGTGTGTGTGTGTGTGTGTGTTTTCTTATGTTAAACATTACATTGCATACACAAATTTATGGTAAAAGGCAAATTAATGTCACATCAAAAGAAAACTCATTGCTATAGTTCCATGGCAAGGGCTATTAACACGGTAAAAATTTGTAACAGTTTTGTGTTTATTTAAAATTTGGGAAGTAATGGTTCAAGGTTCGACTTTTAACATTCCCTTGAAACACTGGATCAATAAAAATTTATTAACACGGTAAAAATTTGTAACAGTTTTGTGTTTATTTAAAATTTGGGAAGTAATGGTTTAAGGTTCGACTTTTAGCATAGTCTATAAATAATTCTATTCAAAAGTGATCACACAACTTACTATTCATTAAATCATTGGATTTGATATCATTAAGTCAATAATATAGTTATACAAAATTACAGGTTATATTGTATGTATTCTAAAACATCAATCCAAGTACAATCAATTTATAGATCAACACTGCATAAAATGTTAAGTAATTAAAACAATAAATATTGTAACCAATATAATTTGATGATTGAAGTTGAGCTTCGAACCGGCGGATTGCGCAATGCTCCTCTCTTTCACTTGTTAATCAAGAGATTTCATCGGTACATCCTAGTCAATGCTACGGGTACTCTTCTTCCCCTTTAGTCCCCCAAGCCACAAAGGGGACACACACAAAAATCAGCAAACAATAGCACCAAAACTTACCTTTCAAAGAAGAGCTTCCACTCTCTCAAGTTTTGGAACCCAACTCTCACAAGTAAAACTAGTTCAGAACAAAAAAAAAAATGGCAATTGAACAGTACTAACTCAAGTGAGGTCCCCTCTCATTTTCTCTCATTTCTTTTATAGAAAAAAATCTAATGACACATGTCCACATGCACAAATAATTTAATTTTTAGTGATTTAATTAGAGAATTATTAACCCACTACATGTGTCACATTCTCCCCAAGTTGCACATGTAATTTCCCTTTTTATTTTATTTATTTAGGCATTTTCCCTCACATTCCCCAATGTGTTCCTATTTTTTCCCTTAGTTCCCCAATCCCTCATTTAATTTGTGTTCCCTAACTATATCTTAGTTTGAGTTGGATTAGGAGTCTTCTTTTAGTTAGGATTAGTGGTATATTGACTCAAGATACTCTTCTATGTGGACAACCTATTCTCTCTTTTTTTATTTTCTTTTTATTTAAAATTCCCTTTTATTATTTTCATGCACACATGCATTTTCCTAACTTTAATTTGTATTCCCTCTTTTCTTAGAAATTGACTATATTTCATTTATCTTAACTTGTTTAATATTTTATTTAGTTTCTTATTTAGAATTAGACTTAGACTTAGGTTTAGGCTCTAGTTAAATTCTTGTTTATAATTAAATAATCAATTGTGTGATTATTTCTATCAAGTCTAAGTCTTTTATTTTGTTTCTAGACCATCTAGTTTTTTATTTACTCACAATTAATTATGCGACGTGCCCTTCAAGATGCACCTCCATGCTCTAAGGGTGCCACTCGCTTTTGACTAGTTTTGGAAGTTTGTCTGACACTTGGAGGCAACACTCCACTCATTCGACCTTGTTAGAGACTAAGGGTTGTCTAAGGAATAAGGACTATGTCTTATTACGCACCCCTTAGAATTCTTCGTGAGAAACTGTCTCAGCCTGCCCTCACAGCATTGTGGACCACTCGAACTAGGTAATCATTAAAATATGGTTCAGGTCACGACGATATTGCTAGTAGGCTATGACAAGGACGTTGCCACACCTCCCCCTCAAATTTATGGTTTATGTGCATGACCACTTTACTCCTTATGTGATTCGGAGTAGCAAGCATCACCAAGTTTGCATCCACTGACAAGAACACTAACAATAATCCATATACATAACATCCATATTGAAATCATCATATAAATCGCATGTGTGTAAATCAAATACTCAAACCAAATACAAATCCACTCCCTGACTCAATCCAGATTCCAAGGAAATCATTTATGCCATCTTCATCATCAACCTGCCATGTATCCTGCACACTTAGGGAAGCTCATCAGTAATACATTTCGATACATGAATACTTATAAAATATAACATATGATCACAATGACATCATAATATATATCGCATAATCAAATCATAGTCATAAGGTGTCATAATCGGATCACTTGCTCGCAAGTGTCCTCAAAGAATAAATCAGTATAAAAGTGTTCAGTAGTATTGGATGTTACAAGAGTAGAAACAAGAAATAATTTTTTGGTTTGTTTTTATGGGTATGTTACAGTGGTATCAAAGCCTAGAAGGAGATCCAGGTATTCTACACTAGTCGTTTTGATAATTTACTCGTTCAAGTGAGTGGACCTTATTGTGGTGATTGTTTTTTCATTTTTTAACAATCATCACATGATGTCAGGCATTAGTGGTTCATTCAGTATGGGAGGACATATTCCCACATATTTCAATGTATCTAGAGGATTCAGGAAGACCACCTCCTTTCCATCAATTAATGGGATAACCACTTCCATGTCCATGCCTCATACATCAATTGTTCCCTTTTGGGGAATTCCACCAGTGACATCTCTTCCTTCCACCAATCTACCAATTTTTAGTATGGCCACTTTTAATCCATTAGTTCCTTCACACATATTTATTTTCAGCGAGGGGGGAGCCTTGGTTTTACCATCAAAATAAAGTTTTCACCTAATTCTGGTATTCTCGTAGGTAGTCTGGCAATACCTAATGTTGGTTTTCCATTTTGTTAGATTTTTAATCCTAGGTCTAGTTCTCTTACTAGTGCTTCTACTAGTGCTAGGGGAAATAATGTCACTGGGGGAAGCAGTATCCCTGGGAGTAGTAATATGGGGGGATATATTATGACATCAGGATTGCAAGGTCCATTATCTATCCATAAAAATATGCATTATTGTACAAAGTTATCTTTCTTGTCTACTTTGAATCTATCGGACTGATCTAGGTTGATAAATGACCCCATCAAACATCAACCCATGTGCCTAGCAATACCCACTAAATTTCCATAAGATATCCCCAAGTTTGATGGGAAACCTAGGGAAGATCCTTGCACACATGTTATGAATTACCACCTATGATCTTTATCTAACTCATTGGTGGAATATAGCATCATATTGCATCTTTTCTAGAGAACCTTGATAGGAAGTGTCGCCAAATGGTATATTGAATTACCAGGTGTTTCATTTACCATTTTTTCCTATTTTGCAATGTCATTTTTGACACATTTCCAACTTCTCATATGATATCAGATTGGAACCAAGATTTTGATGTCTTTACATAAAAGTATCACCATGCATATCTCTGATCATATCCACGAATGGAGACAATGGTGTAGGCTCATCAGAGCTAAAATTTTGGATCAGTTTCTAACTTATTGGTTCATGAAATCATTGTTACCTCCCATTACCAAGGATGTAGCTATGTCAATGGTTGTAACCGAAGAGAATGTGTTAATGGTGTGGTTGTTTTTGTGTGCCATGCTTCTATTGGCCAGTTGACTATAAAAATGACTCAAATGTCAATATCTATGAATCCACCCATGACTACACCAACATCAAAAAATGCCACAATCCCTACCAAAACCTCCAACATTCATTCAATATAATCCATACCTCTAAATAATTCTCATCAACATAGAGGAAAGAAGAAAAATAGAAAGAAGAATTCTAACCCTGGGAAAGGGACTACCCTTAATCTAAATGTTAATGCGGGAGGCACAAAAGAGAATAAGAAATCAAATTTTCCATGCAATATTGTTGGCCCTCGACCAAGTTTTGGAGAACCTTGGTCGTGTTTGACCATTTTTGGGACTTTGACAGGAAGGTCGAAGACGGAGCGCCCAGGCAAAGCAAAGATCACGGGATCTCACCCCCTTTTGCGAGATTTTTGGGGATTAGGGTTTATGTAATGGGTATGGGATGTCGGCCCATGGGTTTACCCATTTTTAGGCCCCATTTTTAATGTATAAATAAGTAGCTAGGCGATGTAAGAAGGAGTCAGTTGTAATCCAGTGAGCTAAGTGYGATTAGTTGTAAATGTTCTGTGCATACTGTTCTTTGAGAACTTGTAGAGATAAGTGCAAGTGATTGTAAGAAGGCTTTGTGTTGTGCCAAGCTTGGGGAAGGAGGATCCGGCAAGGTGTGCACAAATCTCTTGTCCTATGCGRAGTTGGKTTTGTGGCTTTGTGCAAGTAAGAATATTGAAAGAAGATGAAGAGTTGGTGGACRTAGCCCCACACTGGGGGTGAACCACGTATATCCTGAGTTGTGATTTATTTGTGTTATTGATGTGATTTATGCKTAGTATTGAATCTTTATGTATGTTAGATGCATCTGATGTAGTAGCTTAGTGATTAATGATATGAATAAATGCTAGATCTGATCTATTTGTATGTGCTAAGTGCTTGGATGTGTTAGATCTTGTTCAATACTGTGTTGTTCTGTAATTAGGGTTTTAACCTACGAAGTGAATAAGGGTAAAATCTAATGAATGTTAACTACTAAGTGCTCTGGTAAGTATTTTGATCATAGATCTGTGTCCCAGCTAGGTTGTAGACACTTGAGTCCTACAACTCCCCCTGCCTCTACCTCGGGTGAGACTTCATCTGGTTCGCAAGTGTTTCTGAAAGGGTCAGTAGTTAGGGTTTTGTTGGTGTGTTGTTGAAGCTTTGAACCCTGGGTTTGTCCCTATTCCAACAAATATTTACAATGGAGACCATCTTACTCACCAATTTCCTAAGATGGAAGATATTCATCTTTACTTAGCTAAGAAAGGAGCTTCATAGAAACTTGTTGTTCTAACAACTATTTTCCCACCGCAACAGCAAAGAATGGTTGTGAAAAAACCTACACCTTAACAAGGGGGAAATGCCACAAATGCAAATGTATACATGTGTGACTATTTAGTTAATCTCCAGAATAGAGCTTGTAATTATGAGACTTCTAATAGTGGTCCTTTGGCTAAGGATTAGTCTTCACCTTAGCCAAGTGGCCCTTTCTAAATAGAGAAGACATCATTTGATACGATGCTTCACCCACCTAATGGTGTTTTATGAAGGTCAACACATAACCCAAACACTCAAACTTCCCACAAGTATAGTATTTTGGAGGATTTAGCTCAGGAACCATGTGTCATGTCTACCCTTGAAGTTATTCAAAGCTACCCCTTGTAGAAAAAACTATTGTTGATAGTAATAGGCAGAGTTGATCCCTCAAATACTCATTTAATTACTTCTAACATTAACCAAAGTCAACCTATTCTCACCTACCAAATCACTTTCCAAATTCAAGTGACTTCTCATGGGACCAACATCTTTAGATGTGTAGTTAATGAAGGAGACTCCACTTGAATCATGTCTTTTTCATGTTGGATAGCCTTAAGTTCTCTAGAGATTGTCTAACAAACACCATGCTTAAATCATTTTCATTAGATGTCCATACATTCAAGCCTCATGGAATCATTCCCACCTTTCCTGTGGATTTAGGAGTAAATTTTGTTTCAATCGAATTCAAAGTAGTCGACACCTCTCTAGACTACAATATTTTGGTAGGGCATAGTTTGTTCTATGCAATGATAGTTGAAGTGTCTTGGTTATTTAGGGTTATCCACTTTCCCGNATGAAGGAGACTCCACTTGAATCATGTCTTTTTCATGTTGGATAGCCTTAAGTTCTCTAGAGATTGTCTAACAAACACCCTGCTTAAATCATTTTCATTAGATGTCCATACATTCAAGCCTCATGGAATCATTCCCACCTTTCATGTGGATTTAGGAGTAAATTTTGTTTCAATCGAATTCAAAGTAGTCGACACCTCTCTAGACTACAATATTTTGGTAGGGCATAGTTTGTTCTATGCAATGATAGTTGAAGTGTCTTGGTTATTTAGGGTTATCCACTTTCCCGATGAAGGAAAATAGGTTTCTATCGATGAATTGGCATATTGTATGTTAAATTCTAGGACTAATGATGGTACGAACATTTCATTCATCAGTGGTTCCACAAGTTCTTACAATAGTCTTGGTGTTGGAAAGTTCAAGGATTCATCATTGATGGGTACATTTACCCTACTTCCATCATTCAATCCTTCTAAATCTACTCCTATATGTATGATCTCTTTGGGTGCTATTGAATCACAAGGTTTTTCCTTCACTTCTAAATCAATTTTGTCCGACATTTTAGCTATCAATCATAATACTTGGGTATTGCCTCATCCTTCAGAGGTAGAGTCATTCAAAGAAAGTATGTCACTGAGTGTGGTAGATATTTCATATCATGAAATCCAGTTGGCATCAACCGATGTTGATAAGAGCCTCCATCATGATGTGGAATATGATAAGTTCACTTTTACCTTTTGGGCCTTCAACCCTCCCCATTCACATGATTTCTTAGATATTGATTTTCATTTAGATGAGGCTATCCTTGAATCCCTGAATATGGATGGTGGACCATGGGAATATATCCATCATTGATCATTCTTTCTTTCTAAATCAGAATAGTTAAATATTGACATGAAAATCCCTGTTTCAAGTAGAGATATTGAGAGGTAGCAAGGCCCCAGCCTAACACATGATGTGTCTATGGAGGGAAACTTGGAAAAAATTTCAAACAATCTACCTGTTGGCATATCTCTATATCTTGGTCCTTTTGATCACACCTTGATTGAAGAAAAAGTTTCTCTTACAAATTTAAAAATTTATAGTACTACTTTCAAAGACTTTCAGGATGCATTTATGGGTCATCTAGTGAAATGCTAATCCTTTCACATAAATCACATGTGTGTAAATCAAATACTCAAACCAAATAAAAATCCACTCCCTGACTCAATCCAAAGTCCAAGGAAACCGTTGATGTCATCTGCATCATCAACCTGCCATGTATCCTGCATGCTTAGGGAAGCTCATCAGTAATACATGTTGATACATGAATATAAATAAAATATAACATATGATCACAATGACATTATAATATATATATATCATAATCAAAGCATAGTCATAAGGTATCCTAACCGGATCACTTGCTCGCAAGTGTCCTCAAAGAATAAGTCAATATAAAAGTGTTCAGTGGTACTGGATGTTACAAGAGTAGAAACAAGAAATAAATTTATGGTTTGTTGTTATGGGTATGTTACAGTGGTATGAAAGCCTAACAGGAGATCTAGGTATGTTACACTGGTCCTTTTNCTTGCTCGCAAGTGTCCTCAAAGAATAAGTCAATATAAAAGTGTTCAGTGGTACTGGATGTTACAAGAGTAGAAACAAGAAATAAATTTATGGTTTGTTGTTATGGGTATGTTACAGTGGTATGAAAGCCTAACAGGAGATCTTGGTATGTTACACTGGTCCTTTTGATAATGTACTCGTTCATGTGAGTGGACCTTATTGCGGTGATCATTTTTTTCATTTTTTAACAATCCTCACATGATGCCAGGCATTAGTGGGTCATTCAGTATGGGAGGACCTATTCCCACATATTTCAAGGTATCTAGAGGAGTCAAGAATACCACCTCCTTGCCATCAATTAATGGGATAACCACTTCCATGCCCATGCCTCATACATCAATTGTTCCCTTTTGGAGAATTCCACTAGTCACATCTCTTCCTTCCACCAATCTATTAATTTTTAGTATGACCACTTTTAATCCATTAGTTCCTTCACACATATTTATTTTCAGGGAGGAAGGAGACTTGGGTTTACCATCAGAAGCAAGTTTTCACCTAATTCTAGTATTCCCATAGGTAGTCTGGCAATACCTAATGTTGGTTTTCCATTTGGTTAGAGTTTTAATCCTAGGTCTAGTTCTCCTACTAGTGCTTCTACTAGTGCTAGGGGAAATAATGTCCCTCGGGGAAGTAGTATCCCTAGGAATAGATGACATCAGGATCACAAGGTCCATTATCTATCCATAAAAATATGTATTCTTGTACAAAGTTACCTTTCTTGTCTACTTTTAATCTACCGGACTTATCTAGGTTGACAAATTACCCCATTAAACATCAACCCATGTGGCTAGCAGTACCCACTAAATTTCCATAATATATCCCCAAGTTTGATGGGAAATCTAGCGAAGATCCTTGCACACATGTTATGAATTACCATCTATGGTATTTATCTAACTCATTGGTGGAATATAGCATCATATTTCATCTTTTGTAGAGAGCCTTGACAGGAAGCGTCGCCAAATGGTATATTGAATTACTAGGTGTTTCATTTACCATTTTTTCCTATTTTGCAATGTCATTTTTGACACATTTCCAACTTCTCATATGATATGAGATCGAAACCAATATTTTTATGTATTTACATCAAAGTATCACCATGCATATCTCTGATCATATCCACGAATGGAGACAATGGTGTAGGCTCATCAGAGCTAAAATTTTGGATCAGTTTCTATCTTATTGGTTCATGAAATCATTGTTACCTCCCATTACCAAGGATGTAGCTATGTGAAGGGTTGTAACCAAAGAGAATGTGTTAATGGCGTGGTTGATTTTGTGTCCCATGCTTCTATTGGCCAGTTGACTATAAAAATGATTCAAATGTCAATATCTATGAATCCACCCATGACTACACCAACATCACCAAATGCCATAATCCCTACCAAAACCTCCAACATTCATTCAATATAATCCATAACTCTAAATAATTCTCATCAACCTAGAGGAAAGAAGAAAAATAGAAAGAAGAATGTTAACCTTGGGAAAGGGATTGCCCTTAATCTAAATGCTAATGCGGGAGGCACAAAAGAGAATATGAAATTAAAGTTTCCATGCAATATTTACAATGGAGACCATCATACTCACCAATTTCCTAAGATGGAAGATATTCATCGTTACTTAGCTAAGAGGGGATCCCCATAACAACTTGTTGTTATGACAATTATTTCCCCACCGCAATAGCAAGGAATGGTTTTGAAAAACCCTACACCTTCACAAGGGGGCGATGCCACAAATGCAAATGTATACATGTGTGACTAGGTAGTTAATCTCTAGACTAGAGCTCGTAATTATGAGACTTCTGATAGTGGTCCTTTGGATAAGGATTAGTCTTCACCTTAGCCTAGTGGCCCTTTCCAAATAGAGAATACATCCTTTGATACACTGCTTCACCCACCTAACGGTATTTTATGAAGGTCAACACATAACCCAAACACTTAAGCTTCCCACAATTATAGTATTTTGGAGGATTTAGCTCAGGAACCATGTGTCGTGTTAACCCTTGAAGTTATTCAAAGATAACCCGTGTAGAAAAAATTATTGTTTATAGTAATAGGCATAGTTGATCCCTCAAATACTCATTTAATTACTTCTAACATTAACCAAAGTCAGCCTATGATCACCTACCAGATCACTTTCGAAATTCAAGTGACTTTTCATGGGACCAACATCTTCAAATGTGTAGTTAATGAAGGAGACTCCACTTGAATCATGTCTTTGTCATGTTGGAGAGCCTTAAGTTCTCTATATATTGTATAATGAACACCATGCTTAAATAATTTGCATTAGATGTCCATACATTCAAGCCTCGTGGAATCAATCATTCCCACCTTTCCTGTGGAGTTAGGAGGAAATTATGTTTCAATCGAATTCAAAGTAGTCGACACCTCTCTAGACTACAATATTTTGTTAGGGCATAGTTTGTTCTATGCAATGATAGTTGAAGTGTCTTGGTTTGTTTAGGGTTCTCCACTTTCCTGATGAAGGAAAAGAGGTTTCTATCGATGAATTGGCATATTGTATGATAAATTCTAGGACTAATGATGGTACAAACATTCCATTCATTAATGATTCCACAAGTTCTTACAATAGTCTTGGTGTTGGAATGTTCAAGGATTCATCATTGATGGGTACATTTACCCTACCTCCACCATTCAATCCTTCCAAATCTACTCCTATATGTATGATCTCTTTGGGTGCTATTGAATCACAAGGTTTTTCCTTCACTTCTAAATCAATTTTGTCTGACATGTTAGCTATCAATCATAATAATTGGGTATTGCCTCATCCTTCAGAGGTAGAGTCATTAAGAGAAAGTATTTCATTAAGTGTGGTAGATATCTCCTATCATGAAATCAAGTTGGAATCAACCGATGTTGATTAGAGCCTCCATCATGATGTGGAATATGATAAGTTCACTTTTCCCTTTTAGGCCTTCAACCCTCCCCATTCACATGATTTCTTAGATATTGATTTTCCTTTATATGAGGCCATCCTTGAATCCCTGAATATGGATGGTGGACCATGGGAAGATATCCATCATCTATCATTCTTTCTTCCTAAATCAGAATAGTTAAAGATTGACATGAAAATCCTTGTTTCAAGTAGAGATATTGAGAGGTACCAAGGCCTCACCCTAACACATGATGTGTCTATGGAGGGAAACTTGGAAAAAATGTCAAACAGTCTACCTATTGGAATCTCTCTATATCTTGGCCCTTTTGATCACACCTTGATTGAAGAAAAAATTTCTCTTAGAAATTTCAAAATTTATAGTACTACTTTCAAAGACTTTCAGGATGCATTTTTGGGTCATATAGTGAAATGTTAAGCCTTAAATTGATTGTGTTTGGGATTCCTTTTTCAGAACTTGCCAAAAAATTATCCACTCCAAATCATATTGAAAATAGGTGTCTCGTACCTTTATCATTTATTAATGGGAATCATCAAGGAGCTACAACAACTCATGATATTTTTAATCATATTTGTCTTCAAGTTGTTTTTAACAGCAACTTGGTTCTAGTCCATGACCAGAATCATGATATGTTAGGAGCATGGAAATTTGAACTTGTGTGGCAAGGCCCTTTCGAGAGGTACCAAGGCCCCACCCTAACACATGATGTATCTATGGAGGGAAACTTGGAAAACATTTCAAACAATCTACCTCTTGGAATATCTCTAGAGATTGGCCCTTTTGATCACACCTTGATTGAAGTAAATTTTTCTCTTAGAAATTTCAAAATTTATAGTACTACTTTTATAAACTTTCAAGATGAATGTTTTGGGTCACCTAGTGAAATGTTAAGCCTTAACCTGATTTTATTTGGGATTCCTTTTTCATAACTTGCCACAAAATTCTCCACTCCAAATCATATTGAAGATAGGTGTATCGTACCTTTATCTATTAGTCGACATCATCAAGGAGTTGCGATAGCTCATGATATTTTTAGGCATGTTTGTCCTCAAGTTGTTTCTAACAACAACTTGGTTATAGTCCATGACCAAAATCATGATATGTTAGGAGCATGGAAATTCGAACTTGTGTGGCATGGCCCTTTCGAGAGGTGCCACAACCCCACCCTAACACATGATGTGTCTATGAGGGGAAACTTGGAAAACATTTCAAACAATCTACCTCTTGGCATCTCTCTAGAGCTTGGCCCTTTTGTCTGCACCTTGATTGAAGCAAATTTTTCTCTTATAAATTTCAAAATTTATAGTACTACTTCCAAAGAATTTTGAGATGCATATTTTGGGTCATCTAGTGAAATGCTAAGCCTTAACCTGATTATGTTTGGGATTCTTTTTTCAAAACTTGCCACACAATTATCCACTCCAAATCATATTGAAGGCAGGTGTACCTTACCTTTATCATGTATTAATGGGCATCATCAAGGAGTTGTGATAGCTCGTGATATTTTTAAGCATGTGTGTCCTCAAGTTGTTTCTAACAACAACTTGGTTCTAGTCCATGAGCAGAATCATGATATGTTAGGAGCATGGAAATTCAAACTTGTGTGGCCTGGCCCTTTCATGGTAAACTACATATTATCAATAGAGGCCTATGATTTCATTGATTACAAAAGGAATCCTTGGCCAGAGCCTCATAAGGGGATCTACCTAAAGAAGTACTATGTGTAAGAAGTAATGGTGCATAGTGCTTTGTACCATATTGTATTTTTAAGGTTTTTTATTTCGAAGTTTTGTATTATAGAGCACAAGTTGTTATTAGAGGCTTATTTTATATTTATTAACTTCTATATTAGTTTTGTTGATCATATATACATGATTTTGGAGATATTTTATTTAGTATTTTTATATTGTGATTATCATTGAACCATGCAGTATGTTTTCTCATCTAGCATATAGCAATAGGGTTTTCATTATATTCTAATCTTGCATTATTAACCGTCACTTCTGCCAACATTATGACTTAGGTTTGAGCCCATCGGATTGTGACATTAGCCTCTCTTCTTTATTTCACATCTTAACTTGTGTGGTAGTGCCTACCCTTCATGCATTTCCCTAGTTAGCATCCCAATATCACCATTTGGTTCCCATGCTACATTTATTTGTAGGCCCTAGAACCCATATTTATCCCTACCATAATATAAAATTTGAGACCTCATACTTCTCTCTTAATATTTTTTTTATCCATGTCATGAAGGGGTTCCCATTATTTTATTTATTTAAAGTTACATGTGCTTATTCCTACTTGTGTCTTGCTACATATTTTCATGTTATTGTTTTCTTGATCATACTAATTTCCATTGCAGTCGCTCTTGAGCATTTGTCTTTTGCATCCATTTGCCTCCATTTTGTGACCATTTGTCCATGAAGAAAATTGTTATGAGTGAGCATCACTTTCCCAAGACCTTTTTCTCATTTGTTTTGCATAGGTTTGTTCTAGAGTGTTTGGAATGTAGTTTCATTCAATTGAGCCATGTGTTTTCTCCACTGTAGCATACTTTTATCTCTTTTCACACTCAGTAAAACATGAAAAATACATTTAAAAAAATTAAAAAGACAAGGGGAGACAGATTCTTGATCTTTATATAGTTTGAGTGGAAGACATCAATTATTTTCTTACATGGAACATGGAACCTATTTGTGTCGTTGTCTTACAGTTGGGATTTATATTGGCTTAGGCATTGTACCATTATTTATGATTTGTATTCTCCCCTAACTAGTTATTCTTCTAGTCACTATGGAGTGTGTTTCAGTGCCTCTTACATTGTTGCACTATGTCAATTGGTCATTTTGAGTCACTATTTCCCAAGTCCTCATTGATCCATGCTATATGTTCAAGGAAATTTGAGCCTAATTAGTTCATTTGACAGTCTTGTTGACCTTTCGTGTTGACCATCCCTATGTCAATTTGTACTTGTTGATTTCTTTCTTCAGTCAAATATCTCAGTTATTGTTTTGTGTTGACTAATTTGGGATACATTAAGGCCCTCCCTCAATGAATCTCTTCCTATTAGCATCATCTCATTATCTAGGAATTTGATCTAGAAACCAAATAGTACCTAGGAAATTACCGAATTCATTGGTAGGTTTCCTCATGATCAATAGTGGGTTTACATCATTGACCCATGATTTATTGATTCTACAAGTGTTTGAAATCATCTTCTTTATTCACACTCGCTAGATTGTATTATGTATCTTGGGGTCCATTTTCATTATTGGTGGGTCTCCCTTCATCTATTAATGGTTTTCATCAATGATTGGTAATCAGACGATTTCTACCATGCTCGACATCATCCCATTCATTCACATGATGTAGATTCATGCAATCAATGAGTATGGATTGAATACCTTGGTCTAGGGGCTTCCTCCATTCTTGAGTTGTGTAAGATTATATCATTGATTGATAAGTACTTGTAATATCACATTGGCACTCTCATTCATGCTATATGTCTTCTTGATATAGAATATGACATAGATCCACATTGTATTTGCTAGTGGTTATGATATCTTATATGACATGGATCAACTGTGTACTTTTTCATGGCCATGGTCTTGCATCTCATTTCATTGATCCATAGTGTATTGTGCTGGTATCCATGATTTTTCATATATATGAGAATGGGTGTGCCTACCTCCAAGGTGATCTATATATCATTGGTTGATTTATGTTAGCACGCACTTCCTAGTTCCTTGATCTAGTGAACTCCTCCTTAAGCCACTCATTGCCATGTGTTTTCAGAATTTATTTTGGCCATCAGTTCCTCTTCTAACCTCATACATTAAAGGGAAACTACTATACTTGTATTTACCAGCATAGGCTTTTCAAGGTTGCTATGAGATGTTATGAGGATGAAATTACATAATTGAGAAAAAAATGTCATAATTATATCATAAGGAAGTAATTGTTTCATCACAATTTCATAACTATGAAATAACAATTATTTCATAATTGAGGGAAAATATCATAATTGAAAGAAAAAAGTTCATAACGAGTTGGAAAAATCTAATAATTGAGCAAAACGTTCATCATGAGTTGGAAAAAGCTCATAATTGAGAATAGAACTTAAGAATAAATCTCATAATGGGTTGGAAAAAGCTCATAATTGAGCATGGAACTTGTGCATGAATTTTAATTTCTTAGTTCACATGCCATTAATCCTATCTCCAAGATCCTCTAAAGATCTATAAGAAGAGGCCAAATTTATGGGATGGGGATCACAAGAGATAAGTGTCCTTACACTGACGAATTAGAGAAATAATCTTGTAGCATATTGTCAAGAGTTGGGGATCAACACTAGCTTGACTAGAGCCTAGGTGAGAGCTTTCATTGTTTTCTCACCATGATACAACATATGTTTGTGCTTATTCAACAAATCAAGTTTATGGATAAGGAGAAAATTTCCAGATCTTGGAGTGAGGAGTATGGAAACAAGAACTCAAGGTATTGTCTATTGTTGTAAATTTTTCTACTTAATATATATCTATAGTCTTTCCCCCCTCAAAAATTTTGTAATTCATTTATTTATGGAATCTTGCGTTATATTTTGTGGATCTTAATAGACTTGAGCTTCTAGGATTAGAGTTTATTTCATGAAAATTGTATTTGTAATATCAAAAAGGTATGAGGAAGGTCATGTTTGTGTGTATGGTGTGCAGGTGAATAGGTAGAGTATCTTCACTGGAGCTTAATCTAGTAGGATATGTTGGGAAACTAATGGTTTAATGTATGTTTCACTTCATTCCTTCTTTCCTTTGCATATAAAATTGTATGATTGACTCCAGGAGAAAGATATAGTGGTATATTCTTCTATCTATCATTGGATTAAATCCATCTAATGAGGGGATTTGTTTATATGTAGACAAATCTTCCTACAACATAAGGGATGTGAATCCTCTTTAAAAAATAGAGTTGAATGAAACCATTATTCAAATGTCTCAAAAAATTTGGATGTAGATCTTGGGCTCATACATTGGATGATAAATGGAAGAAGACAGATCCAAAGAGTCATTCTAGCATCATGGTAGGACATTCTGAATATTTGAAGGCCTATAGACTATTTGATCCAATAAAACAATAAGTGATCAATGACAAGGATGTTACCTTTGATGAGAATCCTTCTAGTTCTATTCTATTGACATCTTCTTCTAATATCTAAATATGACATAGTTTCATTGATTTATGATTAGGTGTGTTGAATAAAAAACTGTTCATTTCTATGATGGGGAATAAATTGACAATATGGTTGAGTATATTCATAATTAGTGTGGTGTTGAAGAAACTCCTTCCAGGGATATTTGTTATCCTAAGTGGGTAACTAAAACCATTGAATCTATTGGAAGAGATGCATGTAATGTAACTAATATAAGGAAGAATCATAGTCATAAACCACAAGTTGTTGGAGTTACTTCACACACACCTAGGATTTTTTTTCCCTAAGGTTTTTCCTATTTTTATTATTCATTATTCAGTCTCCTGTATTTTAGGAAGAATATTCCTCTAGGGAGAATCTTCTCTTCATTTTTCACTTTCGTTTGATCAGTTAAGTGGAGTCTAGATGCTACATTGGGATTATCACCATGCAGCATTGCGATCATCACCATCTAATGTGCATTTTCCTTGGGATCATCACCAGACTAACGCATTACCCATGATTCCCTAATCTCCTCCTCACTTCACTATGTTTCAATCAGTTAACTGAAGACTAATAGACTAGTTAACTCAGCTAGGTGGCAGTTCACTCTCGTAACTTCCCGAGAGACTAGAATAGGTGGTAGTTTACTCCCATAACTGATGGTGTGTGTCCAGATCACTCTAGACCACCACTATGGCACATTGGCTTCTCCTATAGTGCACATTGGTTGAGTTATACAGAGTATATCATGTGTAAATTATCATTCATTCATATGGTTAATGAGAATTCTTCCATTATTTCTCTCCTGCTTCTCTTTTCTTCTAGTTTCTCTGCAACTATGTATGTCAATTCCCAGCTAGATATATTATGTGCAGGTTCAAAATATTTACATGGTATTAGAGCCGATGGACTGCTAGGGAAAAGACACACCAGATTATTTTTGCAGGTACCAAAGATTGAAGACAACGGAAAAATGGAATTTTCAAAAGAATTCATTCTTACACCTTACAACTACCTTGCATGGAAGGAGAAGATGATAATACTTCTTCAAAGTAGAGGATTGTAAATGTTAACCATGAACACATAGATAGAACCAACATCAGCCATATAAAAATCCAAGTATCTAAATCGAATGGATGAAGCATTCGGAACAATTTGCAGTCTCATTTCTCCTCATCTCCTCTTTCACATATCTTCCTGTAAAACCCCCAATGAAGTCAGGACCACCATGGAAGGGATTTTTGGAAAAAAGGATGAGATGAGGGGACACATGCTCGAGGTGGAATTTCTCACATTTGATCCAAAAAAGCTTCGACAATATCCAAGATTTCTTTACAAAATATAAGGATTTACTGTCGCAACTCAAGGCTTGTGGGGTTGATAAATCTAAGGAGAAGAAACAAATGGTTCTCACCAGTCTCTCCAAACTTGGTCCTGAATTCTTAGTGTTTGTATCCACATTCCATTTAGTTAGATTCGCCTCTAGAGCCACCTGGAAGATGCCTTCTCTTGAGTAATTTATCGAATCTCTGACACAAGAGAAAACCAAGCTCATCAACATGGGAAAAATCAAAGGCACAAAGGAGCATGCACTTACTGTGCAATATGGTAGTAGTCATCAATATAATAAATCTAAATACAAATACAAAAGGAAAGCTCATGCAAATCCAAAGAAGGAAGGGTACTCAAAACCCTTCAATGATGCCTCCGGATCCAAAGGTGGAAAGGGAAGAAAAGGAGATTAATGCACATATTTCCATAAAGGAATCCATCCGGAATCTGCATGTATGCAAAAATAGATAGATATTATGACTCAAATACTTCAGCAAAACAACCTTGGATATCGCATCCCTGAGGATGCCAAGAAGAAGAAGACAGAAGATCAGAATCCCAAGAAAGGCAATTATAGCCATGCCTTGATTTGCATCAACTCCTCTCTCGATGCTTGGATCATAGATTCAGGAGCATCACACAACATGGCTGCCACAAAAGAGGTATATTCTTCATTGGATGCATACAAAGGTCTGTTATCAGATAAATCAGTAGGTGCTGACACTAACAGATCTCCCTAGATCCACCTGGATCTAGAACAAAACAGGACAGGACATGACTCTTTCCCTAAGTTGCAATCATTGAATCTACTACTAAGAAGGAATGAGTGACATACCTTTATATCGCTTCCTTAGGTCTCTGTTGTTCCCGCTTTGCTCCAATGCTCTTGTGAAATCAGGTCCAAGACAACACAAACCAACCAAAGTGAAGATAGMAAAGTATATTCAATCTCAACCTATGCATATGATCAAGGAGTTATGCGATAAAATAAGAGTGATTTTATGGGAAATGGACATGTCGTTGTATTATATTAAATGAAAGTAGAAGATACAACCAGATCGTCTTGATGTCGCAAGCTTCCTTTCAGTGACCCTTGGTTCCAACACACACATTTTCTCTGTATTTTCATGAAGAAGATCCAATACAACTTGATAGACCAAATAGAGTCTTCAAGCTTCTATCCAAGTAGAGTTCTTCACACAATCCTTTCACCAATTATTCATTCAATCTTGCTTAACCTTTTCCATGAGAAACCTATCAATATATAGGAGAAGGTGGGATGGTTACATGGATGAGGATGATCCCACCAAATCTGAGAAGTCAGCAGGATGCCAACCATATGAATGCCAACTCATTTTCTAGAAGATCCCCTTCTAGAACCCTTTGTGACCTCTTCTTTTCTTCAAGCTTAAAAATAGGTTTGCACCCTACCTATAGAGTAGACTGCGAATAGTTCACACCCTAAGTGTGGGTGGCCTACAAAAATGAGGGATTTTTGCACCCTGTAACATAGGCAGCCTGCGAACTCATCTTAAAAATGTGTTTTTTGGAAGAAGAAGGCAGTCACTTTTCTCAGGAAAAAATTCCTTATGGGAGCCTAAATACATCACTTGTAGAGACACCACCAGAGTGACCAAAATCATGTGTAATAGAATTCCCCCCAAAGTATGAGGCCGGAATCTGTGACAGTCGAAATACTTTGTAAACTGCGTGTGTGTGTCAGAAACCAGGAGTGCACCTAATCGAAAACCTGTAAACAACCAAGAATCTGCAGAATATAATACCAGTTCTGAGGTAGGAATTCCCACACTCAGATCACAAATGAATGGAATCATAAACATAGGTCATGGCCACCAATCATACACCGTGGATCCATGGTGTCAAAATGCTAGATAGCCACCAGGAATACAATGTGGATCTATTCGAGAAAATGTGAATTAAGACAACATAGCCACATGACATACAAAGTGGATCTATGTGCCGATACAAATCATACATACTCCATCATAGCCTGGATCAAAACGATGAGACCCAGGGTCTTCAATCTCGTCACCTGAAAGTATGAATCTAGCCATGCGATTACATGCGTTGAAGTTGAACATGGTAGAAACCACTTGATTATCGGTCATTGATGAAAATCGTTAACAAGTGCGAGGGAAATTGTTAAGAACCTAATACTGAATACAAAAGCACCACAACATATATACAAGAAAAATATGCAAAATCTTATTTATTACCATCAAACCCTTGAGGTAGGGCAACACCATACAATGGATCCTATTATGGAAGGGATCCTCTCCTGTTCACTTGCCTCTTCGAGGGGGCATCCTCCTATTGAGCTACATCTCCAAATACAATATTTATATTCATGTCTCATTACATTGCTTGAACCCCTTTATATAGTGCTACCATCACCTAAGAACATTCTAGAGGAGGAATATTATAGAAGTAGAACCTTCTAAGAAGTCCTCTTACATTTATTATATCCGA
>SNQJ01S0015224.1:215386-226884 GCA_010110895.2 Picea sitchensis | reverse complement strand
TTTTCAGTGAGTTCGAACATCATGAAGTTTCTAAAGTGGCTACCATGGTCAGTAACAATAGCTTAAGGAACACCAAACCGAGCAATGATGTGATTGAATATAAATAATGTTGCAGTCCTTTCGGTATTGTCTAATGTTGGCATCGCCTCGGCCCATTTCGTAAAATAATCTACGGCTAAAATAATGTAACCATGCCCCCCGGCCGAGTGAGGGTGACATGTCATGAAATCGATACCCCATTTCGCAAAAGGACCAATGGAGACCACAGGGTGTAGAGGAGCAGGGTGTGATCGTATTTTATTGTTGTAGGTTTGGCAAGCGTGGCATTTTTGGACGGCAATTATACAATCGTTGAATAAATAAGGCCAAAAATACCCTGCTCGTAAGATCTTCTGGGCAGTAGCATACCCAGACATGTGACCACCACAGGCTCCAAAATGGCAGTCATTTAGGGTTTTCTCGGCTTCATCAAATGTGAGGCAGCATCAAAAAATGGAGTCAATCCCATGACAATAAAGAGTATCACCGAGGATAATATACTGGCGGGCTTGGTAGCGTATTCGACGGCGGTCAGTGCTAGACAAATTGGGCTGAAAATTCTGGGTCTATAGATATATGATGATATCTCCGTACCAAAGGTCATCAGAACTAATTAGGAAAAGGGACTCATCACGTAATGAATCTACTACTACATTCTCCGTCTCAGAGTAGGGAAGGTCGCATATCAACTTGGAAAACACTAAGGATTTCTTAGACTTAGAACATTCGAATTCTAATTCAAACTCCTGGAGTATTACAATCCATTTGGAGTATTTTCCCCTTAGCAATTGGCGTGTAAGAATGTGCTGCATAGGGTTACAGTTAGAAATCACTGTAGTCTTGCAAGAAAGGATATAGTGTCGAAAACGTTGAACAGTTTGGACGGCTGCTAAGGCCAGTTTTTCAACATGTAAATACTTGATTTCGGTAGTCGTGAGACTCCGACTCAAGTAATAGATGACATGTTCATCATGAGAATCATCCTCCTCGACGAGAACCATAGCTATGGTATAGTCTGAGGCTGCGAGGTAAAGAAAATAATCCCGACTGTAATCAGGTGGGAAGAGTAGTGGGGTACGTGTCAAAGACAGTTTCAAAGATTTGAAAGCTTTATTGGCAGTGGTATCCCATACGAACTCAGAACCTTTCTTGAGAAGTCGCGTAAATCCAAGAGTTAGCTCAGCATAGTTCGGGATGAAACGACGGAGAAAGTTTGCCTTCCCTTGCAAACTTTGTAACTGGCGAAGTGAGGAAGGAGGAGGGAGATTGAGAATCGCCTCAACCTTCAAAGGATCTACCCGGATCCCTTGACATGAAACAATAAAGCCTAGAAGTCAGTCGGATTCTACGCAAAAAACACATTTGTGGGGATTCAAGCGTATGTGGTAAAACCGACATCGAAGAAAAATGGCGCGGAGGTGTATTGGATGATCTACATGGCATATGGAATGAGCGGGTAAGTCATCGAGATATGGTTGCACAATGTGCTTTATATCATGGAAGGCATAAGACATAGCACGTTGAAAAGTTGCGACGACATTCTTTAAACCGAATGGAAGTTTTCGGTAGGCGAAAGTGCCCCAAGGACAAATAAAAGCGGTCTTGTGTTGGTCCGTGGGTACGATATTGATTTGAGTATATCAGAAGAAACCATCCATCAGAGAGAATATTTCACTTCCGGCACAATCGTCGATGATCTGGTCAATGAAGGGGGTAGGAAATTTGTCTTTAGGACAAGCTTTGTTAATGTCCCTATAATCAACGCACACGCGGATTGTGACTTGTTTCTTGTCAATCAGAATAAGATTGGAAACCCAGTCAGTTAGAGCCACAGGGTAAATAAAGCCATCTTTGAGAAGTTTCTCAACTTCAAGCTTGATAGTGGTTGCTTTACGTGGGTGGACCGGACGAAGTCGTTGTCGGACAGGTTTAGCACCCGGGTATGTCTTAATCTCATGTGCCACAATGTTGGGGTCAATCCCCAGCATTTCTTCATAGTTCCATGCGAAGACGTCATGAAATTCTTGGAAAAGAGACTTGTAGGTGACAACTTTGTCATGGGAACACGAAGCTTCGATATGCACATTTTCGACAAGTCCAGGTTTTATGGATATGTCGAGGGGGATGGTGGGTGAGATATTACTTAAGTTCCCTTCGTAGAACATATCGTGTGTAGACTCAGGAACGGTATAAATGACGACAACGGTCGACGGGGTTGAGATCCGTTGGTAACCCTTGATGGTGTGTTGTTATAGGAAGAGGATAGAACGATGATGTCCATCGTCCCAAGGGGTATCTTCCATGGACATGACAGACATAATCATCTCTTCCATGGGAAAAATGATGTGGAATGGGTCTGGAGATAAATCACCAAGAGAGGGGGTAGAATGGGTTGTCAATTGAATGGCTTGATAAGCATATTCGACCGGACTTAAAGGCATTTCATTGCTATATCAAATATGATCGTCGGGGTTGCATACCATCCAAGGGTCGTAAGACGCAGGGATTCCGTGAACAGAGGTGGAGATCATGTTGATCGAGGCGACAAACGGATGTGGAACATCGGGTGGTGGAATGGGGAAAGTACCCATCAAAGAGGAATCTTTAAGAAGACCCACACCGACGTTCTCATATCCAGGGGGGATTTTGCAATGAAAGGTACATTATCGGTACGTGCATCAGAGTGAAAGAAGGCCAATTGGTCTACGGTAACTACTTTTCCTTGATGTGGGAAACGCACGACACGAAAAAGAGTGGACACAACTGCACGCATGGAATCAATCTAGCTATGGCCAAGTAGAACGTTGTAATCGAGAGGAGCATCAAAGACCTCCACTTCAACGTTGACCGTTTTGCCTTCTAACATAATAGGCAATGAAGGGAGGACACTGTAAGGCTTAAAACCATAGCCATTCAAGGCTTTGAGCATGTTGTGGGATTCAGTCAAAGGAGGAGAGTCGATGGCTTTCTAGCAGGTAATAGACATGACACACGTCGAGGCACCCTCATCAATAACTGTTCTACACATGTTTTTGTCGGAGACAATAACTTGTATTTGGAATGCGAGTTGAGGGGGTAACCTTGGAATGTGATCTTCCAAGTCAAAAATTATTAAATTTGTATCCGTAGGGTCGATTCCACCGATAGATTTCAACAGTGCCTTCCATTGTATAGGACAACTCTGAAGGACTTCGAGGGTTGACATTGTAGATGGTGCTTGGGCCAGATCTTCGACAATACTGTAGTTCTGCGCAGCACGTGCATGAGGATTGAAATTCAATTTTCGAACAACACCCTTTGGAGGAGGGTGAAGGATTGTATCTAGGCTCGATCATTCGAGATGAAGAGGACCATTGGTAGGTGGAGTCGTGGGAGATGGTTGGACCAACGAAGGAGGTATTGCATCAACCATCTCTTTGGAGGAAGAATAATCTTTGGCTCGAGTGGTAAGTGTGATGTCATTCTGCTTTGAATCACTTGTACACATTAAGACATAGGATGTATTGGAGGCGGAAGGTTGGTCATGAATGACCAATTGGGTCTGTTGTTGAGAGGGGAAGGGTTGTGAAAATAGGGTTAGAATGGGGGGTTTCGTGGTCCCTTAAAGGAACTTAGTAACCTCGGCTCGTCGTGGACAATCCTTAGTGTAGTGATCATCACCAAAGATAAGACAAGGGTATCGGGGTTTGCGCTTATCCCTATCATCAACAGGTGGTGTTTTGGTTTTCTCATATAGCGGATTATTTTTATCCTCCTTGTTCTTACCCTTTCCCTTTTTAGATTTATTTTTGCCGGTGGGGGTAGATTGAACAGAGTTTACCTCAGAAGTCTTGACGGTGGGAGGGGTAGGAGACGGAGCATTTTGAACATTAGAAGAAATGGGTTTGGGGTTGTTGCTAGAGGTTTGGACGGAATGAGGTTGGGCATGGAAAGTGCCAATCACACCGTCAGCTGCATGAGAAGCAATAGGAGTAGTTGAAGTAGCAAAAGTAGAAGGACGAGGTGCGTCAAGGAGTAAGTCGTAAAGAGTCCATGTTTCTGAATAAATGAGGTCGAGGTATTGAGAACGACTGATTGCATGTTCTTCTATGACAACTCCACCCATGGCGATGTCACAAGCGATATCGTTCACAGATGATTTCGTGAACCACTCTACCAGCAACTGATCGGGAAGTTCGAGTTTGATGAGATGTCATCTCCGTCGCCACTCATGAATGTGATAAGAGATATGAGTGGCTTTGGTTTGTTTGAAAGAACTCAAAATCTTGGTTCACGTTTCGTAGAAAATCGGTAACTGGTAGTGGATGAGGAAATCCATAGAAAGGGTGTTGAAGTCGGCGAAGAAGCCTCATGGTAATTCTATATACCACTTCGCGACGGAACCTGTGAGGGTCCGCTGAAAAAGGCGTAAAAGAATAGAGTCATCCATCAAGGAGTTGGATGAGCACCAAAGGTGAAAAGTCATTACATGATTGTTCGGGTCCTCTCCCGGTTTACTATCGAATTTAGGGATGTTGAATGGTAGTTTGGCCGGTATGGTGGGCCATTGAGGAGAGTGACGGATCGGATCATTTAAAATCCTCGACAGATTAGAGAGGTCCAGGGTGGCTAAGAAGGGTAACTGTCTATTCACATGTGGGTACTGGTGACTTTGGGGAGGGAGTCTTGTCGGTAGACCAGTGGGACCATAAGTAGTTTGCATCTAATGCGAAGATCTAGGCAGATTCAGTGGTTGGTGTGGAGGCAAGTAATTCATAGGGTTGTTCCCTTGAACAGGGGCGTGGGGTTGAGCGTTCAAGCCCCAAATAGGATTAGACATGCCTGGATATGGTTGGCCTATACTAGGGGGTATGATGGAGCTAGCTTGAGGCTGTTTCCCCCCAGTTGAGTGAGGATTATGTTGTATAAGATAATTCTAATACTAGGCCAAGGATGGAGGTATGTTTTTTCCATAGGGTGGGGTTGGTGGGGGTTGCCCTCCAATCGAGGGTTGCGTCCCAGTTGGATTTTTTCCTGCAAAAGGGGATTGGGTTTGGCCTCCTTGGTGAAATTGTCCACCAACAGGAATCTGGTAATTAGGTGTGAAAGATGGGATGGTGTCACTAGGATCGGTGCCTCCTCCGCCTCTAATAGAGGATGGAAGAGGTCCTATGAAAGGGGGTTGAGGAAGTGTCGGAATGAAACCGGGAACGAGATGGTGCCCAGGAGAAGTGGAAATGCCAGGAGTCCCAGATGAGATTTGTGTAGGAGCGGGAATAGAAGCACTCAACGCATGATATCTGGGCAGAAGGGTTGGGGTGAATCTGAGTGAAAGAGGTGTGCCAAGAGGGGTTGGCTAGCCGTTGTAATCCCGGTGTGAGGACTCGTAATATCTAGGACCATTGTGTAATGGACCGTTTGTAGAGGGATAGTCAAGATGTGGTTAGTTGGTGGAGCGTCTGTACCAGGAAAATAATAGGCAGTAGTAAAAGGTACTGCGTCTGGATCAGATGTTTCAGGCAGCTCAGGTGCAACAGTGATATCAATGCCTGCTCCGGAGCCAAAGAGATCCCGTCTAAAAATGCCAGTAGTCCAAAAATGATCTTGACCCTCAGGTCCTATGAAAGGTCTGGTTGGTGATACAGAAGACTGAACAACTATATCTCTGGAAGAATTCACTCGAACAATACGTCTCTCGGAGTGGGGAGGAATTCAGAAGTCCTCTCAAGAATTGGTAATTCGGAACTGTTCTAAAGAGTTAGTTCTTTCCAATGGTGGAGTGGCAACATCTTGGATTTCACTCTGTTGAGGAGAGCCCTCCGATGAGTTGGTAGGCAAGGGTTGAGAACCTTCCAGATCTTCTGGGGGTAGGCCTTGCATTCTACATGAACGGCGTGGAGGGTCAATTGTGATCGAGTTAGAATTTTACGAAATAAATTCTATGGCCAACTTGGGTAAACAAACAACACGCGCTAGTAAAATCTAGGAAGCAAAACCAAGAAAACAAGACCTTCCAATTCTGAAGTCACTAGTTGGTGATGAAATCCAACATCGTGACGACGAGACAAGAAGGGGTTGGGCTAGGGTGGAAAAGTTACGTTGACAACCTACTTAACGGACTTACACCCTGGTGCAAGCTCCCACACACAATTGTGGGTATACCCTCCAAGGAGCTCGAGTGAGTCTGGCCAACGTCGATTCCAAGTACCGTGAAGACTTACCCCTTCACAGTCACCTTGTGTAAGACCCTAAGAAGATATGTTAATAAGGTTACCACCAACAACAATAATACCTAGGGGAACAGTCAATAGTCCAATCCACACGCAAGGGCAGGGTATCTAGCCTGAAATCAGCTTGAGAGGCTTCCGCTCATCATTGTGGGTATACCTTCAAGTGACCCCCGTAATAAGTGCAATCTCTACACTGATATCAACAAAGCAGGATGAGTAACTCTGTCAACCTCAATGCGACCTCAGGTTTGACCCTTATGTGAGAAGGGATTCCTAGGACAAAATGTTGCAAATGGAATTTGACACTCCTTATCACAAGATACTATTGTGTGTTTTGTGCTTTGGAGAGTGTGTCTCACTGCCTATTCCAAAGCTCTAGCCTAGCTAACGTTGGTGTAAAAGAGCCCTAGAAAAATTACTAGTTGAATTTTAAAATTGCACAATATTATTAAAGGATGTTGTTACTCAAATGGAGACAGAAATGAAACCGATGTTGTGTGAGACTCTGACCCAACAATGCATAAATAGGAATGAATGATACAAAAAAAAAATCGATGAAACCTATTTACAAGAGGGAAAGAGGGGTTTTCTAGAACAATTTGAACTACGATGTATGATGTTCTCTGAAATGTAATATCAAACAACCACGAATGCAAAATACCTATTCATTCTCTTTCAATACTTTAATGCCAATATTTTCAAATAAAAAGTTACTTAAAAAAGAAAATGTCTTTAATTTTTATTAGAAACCAAGCAACGGGGATGGGACTAAGAAAAATTAAGCAACCAACAAAAAAGAAATACACAACAAACACCCAAATCGATCTTTCAATGAAGACAAAAATAACAAACTAACAAGACTAGTCTCTTCAAATTCACATGGGTAACAATTTTCCAAGTAATAAGCAATTGAAAAGGACAATTAATCTCAACTTTTAATCCAATCAAAGGCTCCCGACCAACCAAGCACTCGGATTTCTAAACCGGAGATAATACCCTTGTTAAGAAAAGGTCAAGAGGTAAAATTTGAGAAAAAAGATCAAGAAGAGATTTCGATTTCTAAAAACTGATCATTCACGAGATTTGAAGTCAAGAAACATTCAATCACTGGCCAGAAAAGTTCTTCCTAGACACACAAACAAATCTGGGCACCTGAGGACATAAAAGACTTTATCCAAAAAATTTACAAGTGAGTTCACAGGCTGGCAGTGGAGTACAGTGCGAGAATTAAGGATTCTTGCAGGCTAAACATAGGCAGGGTGCGATAAGTTCACACTGAACTGAACACTGGGGTGTGAACCTCAGTTATTCTCGCAGGCTATAGAGAGGTGCAGTGCGAGAAGGTCTGTAATCAAGCAAATCTTGGAAAAATGGCAGAACTTTTGAGGGAACTTCTGGATCCAGGGAATCTGTCAAGGTCTCCTCAAGACTCAGATATTAATTGGGAATGAAAAAAGGGCAGGTCTAGAGAAAATGGCCAAGAAAAAACCATCAAAATGGGTTGTCTCCCCAGTATGGTCACCAATTTTTTTATTGGATAAATCAGTAGGTGCGGACACTAACATGTCTCCCTAGATCCACCTAGATCTAGATCAAAACAGGACAGGACACGACTATTTCCCTAAGTTGCAATCATTGAATCTACTACTAAGAAGGAATGAGTGACATACCTTTATATCGCTTCCTTAGGTCTCTTTTGTTCCCGCTTCACTCCGGTGCTCTTGTGAAATCAGGTCAACCTATGCATATGATCAAGGAGTTATGTGATAAAATAAGAGTGATTTTATGGGAAAAGGACATGTCGTTGTATTATATTAAATGAAAGTAGAAGATACAACTGGATCTCCTTGATGTCGCAAGCTTCCTTTCAGTGACCCTTGGTTCCAACACACACACTTGCTCTGTATTTGCATGAAGAAGATCCAATACAACTTGATAGACTCTTCAAGCTTCTGTCCAAGCAGAGTTCTTCACACAATCCTTTCACCAATTCTTCATTTAATCTTGCTTAACCTTTTCCATGAGAAACCTATCAATATATAGGAGAAGGTGGGATGGTTACATGGATGAGGATGATCCCACCAAATCTGATGAGTCAGCAGGATGCCAACCATACGAATGCCAACTCATTTTCTAGAAGATCCCCTTCTAGAACCTCCGTGACCTCTTCTTTTCTTCAAGATTAAAAACAGGTTCACACCCTATCTATAGAGCAGACTTCGAACAGTTCGCACCCTAAGTGTGGGTGGCCTGCGAAAATGAGGGATTTTCGCACCCTGTAACAAAGGCAGCCTGCAAACTCATCTTAAAAATGTGTTTTTTGGAAGAAGAAGGCAGTCACTTTTCTCAGGAAAAAATTCCTTGTGGGAGCCTGAATACATCACTTATAGAGACATCACTAGAGTGACCAAAATCATGTGTAACAAGTTCCTCCTATTCTTATGGGGCACAACTCTCCAATCGAGGTCATCAGCAAAGGAAGGATTGAACTCACCAATGGAAGCTTCGAAAATGTGTTGCACGTTCCCAAACTTTCCACCAATCTTCTCTCCCTGTATCAGATGAAAAATTCTAGCACCGGAAAGAAATTCATATTCACACCTGATGCAATGGATATATATGACATGCAAACCAATTCCAAGGTTGTTATCAGTGAGGTAAATCATCAATCTAGGCTTTACACATTTTCTAAATTTATTGAACCAGATTTTTTTTACTGCTTACCCATGTTGATGAAAGTAGTAGAATATGGCACGAAAGGTCCGAGCATTTAAATTTCAAATATATGAAACAACTTAGCAAGCAAGGATTGGTTGATGGTCTACCAGACATCCATTTATCCAAATGAATCTGTGAGGTTTGTGTTCTTAGAAAACACCATTAAGAGCAATTCGACAAAGGAAAGACTCACAGACCTTCCTCTCCTTTAGATATGATCCATAGTGGAATCATGGACCCTTTTCCACATCCATCAATCAGAAAATCAAGCTACGTGCTCATTTTTTTTATATAATTTCTCACACTTCACATGGATTTTATTTCTAAGGAAAAAATCATAGGTATTTCAACACCTCAAAGATTTCAAAGCTTTGGTTGAGACACAATCAGGAAAGAAAATCAAAATCCTCCAAACTAATAACAGGGGAGAGTATGTCAACCTTAAGATCCAAAAAAAAATTCATGAGGCAAGGATTCATTTGCAGCACACAGTTCCCTATACTCCACAACAAAACGAAGTTGTTGAGCAGAAAAACAGATCTCTAAAAGAGATGGCATCTTGCATCCTACATGCAAAGTCACTTCCACAGATATTATGGGTCGAAGCACTTAATTGTGCAACCTACGTCCAAAATAGATCTCCCCATAGATATGTCAAGGATAAGACCCCCTACGAAGCTTGGAGTGGCCTCAAGCCAGAACTGACCCACCTTCGTATTTTCAATTCAAGTGCATGGACCCAGATTCCCTCTGAAAAGAGGAAGGAACTTGATCCACAGAGAACAGAGTGTATTTTTGTTGGATACCTTGATGATGTGAAGGGGTACAGACTCATTGATCTTTACTCAGACTGGCTCATCATTGAGTGTAGTGTCCAATTCGAGGAAAGTGTCTCGCATGTACCTCAACAGTTGCATGCAAACAAATTTGTTCTTCCACATGTCAGATATGATGAGCATGCACATGTCGACTCTTCTTCAGATGAGAGTTATGATTTAGAGGATTCAAATGATCTAGATACAGAGTCAGTACACTCAGATTCAGATTCAGTGCATCCAGATGCATATGCAGAGCCAGAGAAGAAGCTCAAGTGGGCCCAGAATACTCTTCAGGGTGCAAGGGATCTTGTTGGTGATCCAGCTAAAACTAGGAGGACTCTATCTGATTTCGAGGAGCCTCCTCTTGCACTCATTTCCATTGAACCATTTCCACCCAGGTATCTTTTCTTGGTTCATTCTTCATATCCAAAGTCTTAGGGCGAGGCTGCTGGAAATCCCTTTTGGGAATCCACCATACAAGAGGAGTGTAACTCCCTCCTCGAGAACCAGACTTGGGATCTAGTTTCCCTTCCTTTAGGAAAGAAAATTGTCAGGTGCAGATGGGTCTACGGGACAAAGAGCGCAACAGATGGAAATATTAGTAGATACAAAGCCAGGCTTGTTGCCAAAGGCTTTCAGCAGGTGCATGGCATTGACTATGATGAGACTTTCTCTCCAGTAGAGAAGATGGATTCCATACATTTGGCACTTTCCATTGCGGCAGCCAAGGGATGGGAAGTCCATCAAATGGACATGAAGAATGCATTTCTTCACGGTGATCTCTCTGAGGAGATCTATATGGAACAACCCCAGGGATTTATGCAGGATTCATCTTTGGTATGTCGACTGAAGAAGTCTCTTTATGGCCTCAAGCAGGATCCGAGGGCATGGTATGCCAAGATGGACTCCTACCTGTTGTCACAGAAATTTGTACGTTGTAAGTCAGACTCGAATGTTTACATGCTCAGGAAGGATGACTCACTTCTACTCCTAGTTATGTATGTTAATGATTTGTTGACCATCGGTTTCCTGACTTCAGTGATTGTTGTAGTCAAGGGGATTTTTCATGACAGGTTCTTGATGACAGACATGGGTCCACTGCACTTCTTCCTTGGAATCGAGATCAGTAAGGATGCATCGGGAATTAGACTGTCTCAGGCCAAGTATGCACGAGATTTCCTTGAGATATTTCACATGACAGACTGCAAGTCTGCTCCGAATCCTTTCCTATCAGGAGTCAAACTTGAGGATGGCGGGGACACCCCACTGGTTGACAGCACACTGTACAGACTAGTGGGGATATTTTTGTATTTCACACACTCCAGATCATACCTATCCTATGTAGTTGGCACAGTCTCCAGGTTCATGCAGGATCCGCATGAGCTACATTGGAAGGTTGCAAAGCGTATCCTTCCATACGTACAAGGCACCGTCACCTTATGGATTCACTATTCAACAGACTCTACATTGGACCTCATCGGGTTCACTAATTCTGACTGGGTTGGCGACAGCATTGATCGCAAGTCCACATATGGTTACTCAGTAAGTCTTGGTTACGGGCCTATTTGTTGGTCGAGAAAGAAGCAGACTGTTATTTCTCTATCTCCAGCCGAGGTAGAGTATAGAGGGGTAGTTAACATAACCATTCAGGCTATGTGGCTACAACATTTTCTCACTAAGTTGGGCGTTTAGTTTCATCAGTCGATCGGCATCT
>SNQJ01S0015224.1:194390-207870 GCA_010110895.2 Picea sitchensis | reverse complement strand
AGATGGAGGGTGGAAATCATATTATGGGTTAAAAATAATTATAAATTAGCAGATCTTTGGCCATGGGATAAGAAAAAGCTCCTCTTTGAGACTCTGGTCACTCATGTTATCTTGTATGGATGTGAAGTTTGGGGATATAGTATCTCTCAAGAATCATGGAGAAAGATAGAACAAATCCAAAAGAATTTAGAAATTACAATCTCAAAATTAAAGGAAATACACCCTATCTCATCCTCCTCATAGAAGCGAGCCTTTCCCACATTGAGAGGACAACTATGATTAGGTACTTAATGTATGAGAACAAGATAAACAACATGGATGACAAGAGACTCCCCAAAATTGCTTTAGACTCTAGCCAAAATCACCAACGACTCAAACAGAGATGGTATAATGATGTCAAGTCTTGGCTAAATCATTAGGGAATAAAAGAAGAAGTTATCTTGCAGAATATCGATGATATTAAAAATATTCTTCAAGCTAAATTTAAAGAGAATATATGGTGTGATAAAGAATTAGAGGATAAAATAAAATTAAGATATTATAAGGAGGTGGTTAACCCTAATCTTGAAGATCAAAAGTATATCTCTATTTTGACTAGCATAAAAAAGAGATCAATATTGCTAAAATAAGAACTAATCCTCATGAAATGCATAGTGAAATTGTCTGTTGGACAATCCCCAAAACACCATGGAATGAAAGAATCTGTCACATTTGTGACACCGAGAGGGTTGAAGATGAAAAGAACTTTCTCCTAGAGTTCTCTGTGTATACCCAAATTAGATCTCAAATTCAAAATATTTTTCACAATACCAACCTTCCTAACCTTCTAAGTCATCAAAACTTTAATTATTTTGGAACGCTTCTTCTAATGCTTTTTGAGCATCGAAATAACATTTTAAACAATTCCAAGTGATCTCATATTTTTCTTAAGGTTTGATAGACCAATTTTGGTCTCAATGGATGTTAATCATCATCATCATCATCATATATAACGAACTAGTGTAAATCCGTCTTAACTTCATATCTATCATATGCCAAGAGGAATCAATTCTCTTGAGGTGAAAACTTTTTTTAAGTTAAAAAAACTTAAGGAAAGATTTGAAACCTCAAAAGATTTGATTCCTCTCAACTCATAATAGATACGGAGTTGAAATGGATCTACAATAACTATTATTCAAATACATAATATAATAATAATAATAATAAATTGTAAAATATATTATCACTCCATCAAATATAAATAATGGATTGTCAAATATGTCATCTTTCAATCAAATTTTAATAAAGGATGGATCACACAAAAGGTTCATGAAGATACAAAAGGTGCATGAAGATGGTTACGGTTATAAAAAAAATTATGATTTCTTTCTTATTAAAAAAAAATAAAGTGAAGGTCGGATTACGATTTATTAGCTATTAATATAAGTTAAGTTTCATGGTTTTATAATATAAATGAAAATTCATCTTGAATGAAGGGTGAATCTTCCACATGAAAAAAAAAATTCAAGTTGTTTCAATTTTAAAAAAAAATAGAGGAACTTAAAACTTTTTCTCAAATTGTTTCAGTTTAAAAAAAATTGTTTCAAGAAACTTAATCCCTCTCCACCCATAATAAATTCAAAATTAAAATACACAATGATTGACATTGAAATATAGTATTATTATATTATAAATACTAAGTTTCAATTCATATATGAAAATAATTCATCTCATAATTAAAAAACACTCTTAATATAATAAAAAAAAATTAATAATAATATTTCTCAATATAATAAAACATTTTTAATAATACTGTAGATGAATAATATAAAATTATTTTTAAAATATAAAATACATATGTTGACTTCGTTTGCCTTTGCCATTTCACTTGAACTTTATTTCAAATATTTGAAGGTTTAAGTTTGTTGGTGACATTGACACGTTTGACCGTCATTTGTATAGTCTTTGGAACATTTTGCTTGTACTTTATTTCACATATTTCAAAGTTGTTTAAGTTTGTTGGTGACATTGACACGTTTGACTATCATTTGTATATAGTATTTGGACGATCATATTGAATTCCTAGGTAGCTACTTTCTACTATGGTATTATTCTTATACTCGCGTTTATTAATGCCACGTAAATAAATAAAGAAAAAGTTACATTATTCACCTCTATTATTAAAGATGGAATAAATGTTCACTTAGGGTTGACTTGATTGTATAAGGTAGTTTATATCTAATTCACCTCACCTACTATTATTAAGAACATGGTTAAGTGGGCCTAATGATTAAGAACATGTGTTTCCTCTTAAGAGGTTACAAGTTCAAATCCAGAGCGGGGTAGGGTATGTATACCTCCATAGACTTTACCAGTCAAATCGTTGGGCGGAGGAGGGTCCCTTGTCCCACAAACAAGGGGGGTCTCATACACCAATTTGGTGTGGCTTGGCCATGACCTTTTCATACACCAATTTGGTGTGGCTTGGCCATGACCTTCTCATACACCAATTTGGTGTGGCTTGGCCATGACCTTAAAAATAGATTATTATTATTATTATTATTAAAGATGATATAAGTGTTCGCCTACGGTTGATTTGATTTTAGAAGGTAGTTCACTTTAGATGATACCAGCTTCTTATTAGATGATATCCTCTTTCAATTGGATTTTGTCCACAACAATTTTACTTACCCTTTCAAGTTTAATGCAACTCATTTGGGTGAAGAATTTTTTCGTGATTTAGTGCGCTCTGTTTGGGTTTCACCACAGGTTACAAGTGAAGATGGTGCTCAACACAGGTTGACTGCCAAACTCAGTCGCTTAAAAGCTCAAGTGAAGACCTGGATCACTAATAAGAAACAGTTGGAAAGCCATAACTTGGTTACACTTGAAGCTGAGTTTGTTGAACTCTTAAAATTAAGCCTCCACACCGGTCCAACTTCTAATCTGGAAAAAAACTTAAAACTCTGTGAAGCTGAGCGTAATAAACTCATGTTGGAGGATGAAGAACGTTTGTGTATGAAAAGCAGGGCTACATGGATAAAATCTGGTGATAAAAACACTAAATATTTCCATAATTTCGCCATCCATAGACGCAACAAAAAACATCTGTGGGAAATTCTAGATGACGAAGGCCAGTCTCACCTTGGTCAAGAAGCCATCAAAAGGCAAGCAAAGAAGCACTTTTCCTCCTTTTACAAAGCACCGGAACATAACACAATAGTTGAACAAATCGACTTAGTGAGTTTGTACCCCAACTTGTCTATAGCAGAAGACATTTTCCTACTAGAATCAGTTGTTACAAAAGAAGAAATCCTTGAGGCACTAAATGGTATGACCAAAGAAAGAAGTCTGGGTCCTGACGGGTGGACAGTGGAGTTCTACATTTCAATTTTTTATCTAGTTGCAGATGACCTCCTATTAGCCATTGAAGAATCTCGTCTTAAAGGAGCGGTCATTAGATCACTTAATTCAACTTTTATTGCATTGATTCCAAAGGTGGATGGCCCAACTACCTTCGATGATTTTTGATCGATTGCTCTTTGCAATCTCAGCTACA
Source organism: Picea sitchensis (assembly GCA_010110895.2). Lineage (NCBI taxonomy): Eukaryota > Viridiplantae > Streptophyta > Pinopsida > Pinales > Pinaceae > Picea > Picea sitchensis. The sequence goes on along the minus strand of SNQJ01S0015224.1, from coordinate 204,332 downwards.
AAATCATTACTAAAATACTTGCCACCAGACTTCGTCCGATTCTTTCTCGTTCCCTTGCCGAGGAACAGTTTGGCATCTTAAAAGGAAGACAAATACAAATGTGATAGGAACAACTCAAGAGTGTCTACATAGCATCAGAGAAAAAAGACTGCAGGCACTTATCCTTAAAATCAACTTAAAAAGAGTCTATGACACTATCAATTGGGATTTTCTCAGACTTGTATTATTGCAAAGTGGTATTGGTATTCCGACAACTAACTGGATCATGGGTTGTATCACTTCGGCGACTTTTGTTGTTTTGATAAATGGTGAGCCACCGGATTTCTTTCACTGTGAAAGGGGTCTCAGGCAAGGCTGCCCCCTTTTGCCTTTATTATTTTCTTTGGTTATGGAAGGATTGAGCTTGGCTCTCAAACACAAACAAGATGAAGGACTTCTGACAGGTATCAAAGTTTCCAGATATATCCATATTTTGCACCTTTTATTTGCTGGCGATATTTTAATCATGACTAAAGCTTCCATAGAAGAATGCAAGGAGATCAGCATTGTTCTGAAGCTTTTTTGCAGTGCTACGAGCCTCCACATTAATGCCCATAAAACAACAATCCTACATTTTGGTGTCAACCAATAGGTACTTGATGGCTTTAAAGAACTATTTCATTTCCAATTTCAAGATTTGGAGAAAGGTTTTATGTACCTTGGATACTTTTTGAAGATGGGGAGATACAAGACAGAGGACTGGTTATGACTCTTAGATAAATATGACAAGAGATTAAGACTATGGTGTAACCAATGGCTGACCATTGGGGGCCATCTTGTCCTAATCAAAGCAGTCTTTGCGAGCCAATCTGTGTATTGGTTGGCTTTATCAACTATTCCCGCCACTATTCTTCATAGAATCYGCCTACTCACTTTCGGGTTCCTTTGGTCTGGCGGTAAAAATAAGAAAAAAAAATCATCTTTGTAACTAGACTCACATTGCCCGTCCCAAATCCCTTGGGGGGTGGGGGCTGAGAAACATCCCTTGTTTTGGCAGAGCTCTGGAAGCCAAAATTCTCTRGAGAGATTTAATGCATGACAGCCTCTAGCACYGGGTTCTCAAATCCAAATAATTTCCATCCTACTCAATTGACAATTGGCTTCGCTTATTTASCTTCAATAGAGCCAAAGGATCACAGTCCTGATTACACCTATTAAAATTTGCCCACATAATCCTCCATTGGATTGCCTGGAGACCTGGCTCGGGGCACAACATTATGGTGGGACGTGACTGCATTTTGGATATGGGTGAATCTGCTATCTTATCGGATGATCTTATTAGACTCATCAACCGTCAAGGGATCTATCACCTCTATCAGGCTGGAGAACACAACCGACCGGACTCATCTACATCTTTTTGGCTCTCTGGAGCGGCATTAAACCTTTCGGGACAAAATCTGTTGGAATGGGAATCATTTAGACGCGGCCTCATCAACTCAAGCGTTCAGTGACATGATTGGCCAGACACTTTAATATGGACAGGTGGAGATTAGTCTGGAACTATCACGGTTAAAAAAAAAAAATTGGCGGTGGAAAAAATGAATTGGACACATACAATCAATGGCTGGAAAAAGGCTCTTTGGTCATGGGCCTGCCCACTAAAAATCAACATCTTCTTTTGGCTAGTTGTTGCAAATAAAATCCTCACTTGGGAGGTACTCAGTGCAGAGGCTTCACAGGTCCAGGCTTTTGTATCCTTTGCAAAAACAATTGTGAAACGACTCACCACCTACTTGTAGATTGTGCATTCATTGCGGCAATTTGGAACAGAATACATTTTCTCCATTTCCCTTGTTTTACTTGGTCGTGGTCGGGTACTAGTCTTGAAGATTGCCTCATTTCCTGGCACAAACAAAACAAAACACTTACAACTTTGCCAGCTCTCATCTRTTGGTTTGTGTGGSAGGAAAGAAATTCARCGKTATTCAATGACCAACAACCTTCCTTAGAGMGGGTAGTCTATCGTGTCACAATTGCTMTGCATGATTATAAAGAGATTCTGAGAAGCATAAATCAGAAAAAGGGACATCCCAGSCACAAATGGAGTGGTCAGATTGGCTGGCTTGATGGTGCAGCTGAGTCATCGGGCCAGAACGGCGGTGCATGAGGTATTATAATGTTGAATCGACATTGCAGTTACAAATGGTATTTCAATTGTGGCCAAGGGACAAATAATAGAGTGGAACTGTTGGGAATTTGGGCTCTTCTCACGCTCGCCTCTCGATTATCCATTTATTCAATCCTAGTTCAGGGCGACTCCAATATCATTATTGATTGGTTAAAGGAAAAGGGTCGTCTCCAAGTGGTCAACTTAGAATGTTGGAAACTCAGAATAAGAAACCTTATTGGCCTCTTCCATCCCATCTCCTTCATACATGTCTATAGAGAAAACAATGAAGTGGCGGATAGATTTTCAAAGCAAGCTCTCCTAAAAGATCCTGGAAAAATCTACTACTTTCAATGCGTTTAGGAACATGAGGGTCCTCTTCGTACATTAGAATTATAATAGATTTTGATATTTTCTTATTCTCATTTGTAGAAATGATCATTTATGTACCTGAGTATTGGATTGCTATTGTCCCTCTTGGTTACACTTTTTTTTGTACTTCTTCTTCAGCATATGTTCAGATTGGTACCTTGTTGATATGTAATGGTTTCTTAGTGTTAGATCCCCCTTGATTTGCACTTGAAAGGGGCACACATCTGCTGTGTTTTTTCCAATTTTCTGGGTTCAATGTACAAACCAGTTTATATTACTCATTTAATATAAAGCGAAAATTTTATGGGGAAAAAGGTGTAAAGGCTATCAATAACCTTCCTCTTTATATATATATATATATATATATATATATATATAAATTAATGAAAATAGAGAGAAATCTAATGTATTCTAGCTATGAAAATAGAGAATTTTAATTGAAATGAAAGAGGGGAAATGAGAGATACTACTTGAGGTAAAGGAGATTTGAAACACATATAGAATACTTTGTAATAATTGAGCCTTCCAAAACGTTAGAAATTTTCAAGGTTTATCTACACAATATTTAGAAAACCAATTCTTAAATAAAATAATAACAATGCAATTTAAGATATATAGATCAAGGGTAACCTTAGATGTGGGGTGCTTTCCTTGTATTCATTGTCTTGGTAGACCTTCTTGGATGAGAATGGAGGAGATACAAGAAAACCTTAGAGGCAAAATCCTAGATCCAAACCAACTAACGTGACAAGAAGAATGAACTAATCCAAAGGAGAGAGTAAATCTATGAGGGAATTTCTTTTGGGTGAGAGAGATTATGGAGATAGGTAATATGGGAAACCCAGTATCTTGAGAAGTAAGTTGGAGAGCCTTTGGTCACAAATCCAATAGAGTTTGGATTCTTTTGAGTAAGAGTTGGGACCTATTACATAATGAAATGAAGATTATTTATAAACAAGGGAATGGCATAGGGGTGTCAAGGGGACAATAAAAATCATTGGAAGAATTCCCTCTTCATAACTCATCTTCAAGGGTAAGAGAACTTTGAGTTCCAATATCCATAATGCCCTCCACAAGTTTTTCTCCAAAAAAAACAAGGATCTTTGATCCATGGGTTTTTCAGATCTAGAATAGACAAATATGAATCAACCATACAAATTATGGATTGTGTGCCACGAGTAGAGAATAGGAGGAAATCATTTTTAATCTTATCAACCTTTTCTGCACCCTTGAATGGATCTAAGGATGTTGCATACCTCCCTAAGACATCTTAACTAACCAAGTGATTAAATCAAACATGTATGTCGAGGTTGATTCAAGTAGAAAAATTTTGAGGTTGATCCAAATACAAAAAATATGTCCAAGAAAAAAATCCAAAAAGATCTTACCAAAGGAAAATAATGATATAAACAGAGTGAGCAAGGGACATCATCTAGACACTAAACATCAAAAGGGGTAAACCACATTCATTCATCTAAACACCTGAACAAGGAGAATATAAGGAAGGATCACCATCACATACTAAATTTTCATATAAGATAGGAGGCATCATGTCTTTATCGAGGTTGAGAGTATGGAAGCACTAAGGTGAAATCCATACACTACACCTGAGTACATGTAAAGAGAGGTAGAAATTATTGGATTAATTAGGTGTTGAATACAAATTATACCATGCATGTAAGAATTATTTTATTATGTAAGAATTATTTTATTATATTTAACAAAGGAATATATAACAATGATTTTGTGTCCAAAATCTTTTATAGTTCATTATCTCTCTAATTTTAAGGGTTCATGTGTTCCACATAAATTATTAAACTTTTTTCTCATAATTCCAAGATTATAACACATATTTCATTAAAAATGTTTAATTGAATATATGGATTGCCATGAAAAAAAATAGAAATGGACCAAGATTGTTGCACATTACCATTGATTCCAACCCAATGAAACACATAGAGAATAGATGACCTGAAAATTTTACAAGTGAGTCGTGCTTAGCAATATATGGAGTGAATTCATTCTCTTTCCCATCTAAAAATTATTCAATTTGGCCCATGCTACTAATAAATTATAATACCTTCCTTGAATGGTTGTGCGGAAAGAGCATTTGATGTTGAATCTTATTGTTCATGGCAAGCATATATGGAAATTTATTTGGAATTGTTCATATAAAAGATGTTACTCCTTTGGAATGACTTTCAAATGCGTTTGTGTCATGTACTTACAAGGTTATTTGTGACATATGGTGTAATTTATTTTTGGAAAATCCATGACTTTCCAATCCTAAAGTATATTCAAGTATAACCTATCTTATCAAATAATTTATTATTTTTAATAAATTAATAATCATTAATGTATATCAATAATTATATGCCATGGTTACTTTCCTTATTGTTCTAGTTCATCACTAATGACAAATGATTTATTTTATTTTCCATATTATGATGAGGGCATTTTTTCAAGGTATTCCATAGATTTGCATAAGTGTTCCTATGAATGATACAAGAGATTTTTCAAGCAAGTCATCATTTTCATCAAATGAGAGAGATTTTAATGAATGAGATGAGGTAAGAACCCCTCTAGATAACATGACAACAACATAGTGATCAAAAATATTTACGATTACATGGATGAGGTTTGGGAGGATTGGTTTAATGGTTACATTCCCACTCTCAAGGATCTAGATGACATCAAAATTCTAATATTGTATGCCAAAGGCATGAACAGAGCTTGTAGTTTCTATGATAGAGATTTTTGCAAGCAAGCCATCATTTTCATCAAATGAGAGAAATTTTAATGAATGGGATGAGGTAAGAACCCATCTAGATAACATGACAACAACATAGTGATCAAAAATATTTATGATTACATGGATGAGGTTTGGGAGGATTGGTTCAATGGTTACATTCCCACTCTCAAGGATCTAGATGACATCAAAATTCTAATATTGTATGCCAAAGGCATGAACAGGGCTCATAGTTTCTATGATAGATATTTTTGCAAGCAGGCCATCATTTTCATCAAATGAGAGAGATTTTAATGAATGAGATGAGGTAAGAACCCATCTAGATAACATGACAACAACATAGTGATCAAAAATATTTACGATTACATGGATGAGGTTTGGGAGGATTGGTTCAATCGTTACATTCCCACTCTCAAAGATCTAGATGACATCAAAATTCTAATATTCTATGCCAAAGGCATGAACAGGGCTTATAGTTTCTATGATATCGGATACTAGAAAGAACTCAAAGTGACACATTTATTAGATCCAATGCATGTTTCAAAGAAAGTGTAAATTATATTTGGAAACATGTTACTTCCACTAAGAAACAACTTGGATAAAATATTTGATATTTTGGATAAAATATTTGATATGATTGATCTTAGTCTACTTCATTATTTTCTTGAGATATAAATTTGGCAACTTTATGAGGGGATTTTTTAAATTTCTTCCTAAATATGATCTTGATGTACTAAAGAAATTTAGAATGAACGATTGTAAAATTTCCTTACTCTTTTTTAGTTTAGAGTGAAGTTGTCACTAGATTGTCCTTAAGAGGAAGTTGGTCCTACTTCGTAAAGAAAACTTGTTGGAAGTTTTCTTTATTTGATTCAATCTAGATCACATATATACACATATATACATTATTGTTGGTTTGATTACTAGATTTATCCAAAATCCAAAAGAAATCTATTAGAAGGTAGATAAAAGAATTTTGAAATATATTACAATCATGGTTAATTATAGATCGAATTCATTATATATATGATAGGAAAAATCACTTCTTGATATTATATATATATGAAATTGTACATGTTATATGTTTCATCATGGAAATAGTTTAGCTAATATTAATTTCATATTAATATATATATATATATGAAATTCTACATGTTATATGTTTCATCATGGAAATAGTTTAGCTACTTGGTTAAGAAGTAGAATGCTACTTCAGTATATTCTTGTAAGACTGAATACAAAGTAGCGAAGGAAGCAGGGGAGCAAGCAACATGGATTAAAAAAAAAAAATTAATCAAGAAAGTTATAGAAATTAGATGTGGAAACCATAGTGCAATTTAGTAAATGAAGAATATATTATTTCATGCGAAGAATATATTATTTCATGCAAAGAATAAGCATGTGGAGTTGTACATGTTTACCACCTTAGATATATTGAGTGGGATGGCAATGTTGGATTCAAGTTTTATAGAGGTGAGAAATAGGCAACAAACATCTCGCCAAATGTTTGACAAAGGAAAAAATTGTGAATTGTTAGACTTATGCTCAGGATGAGGGAGGTTCACAAAAGGGGTATGTGATGTATTATCACGTTCCTCCCCTTCTTATTGACATATTTTGTATCATGCCATAGACAATATTAAGGGGATATTTTAGGATGTATTATATTTATTAGTGACAATTCAGGTAATATGATTTTTTATGTAAGTATGAATGATGCAACCCTTGGGGACTATTTTGAGTCATTATTGTCCCCATCGTGGTCCTCTTATATGGCCTCATGAGAGTATTTAAGGAATTTAGTTATGTCATTTCATAATATTTTATCAAAATTTAGTGGATGTCATTAGAAGGTTAGTTGGGTATAAATATAGGGATCATTTCCCTCGTTTACACATCAAGGACATGACATATTATGAGATATTATTATGGCTATTATGATGTGCAAGTGTGATTTTTTTATCTTAATCATAAAAAAATTTAAAGAAAAATAGTTATTTATATTAAGTCAAAAAACATGGCTTTATCTATACAATGCAAATTGCATAAGGCCAATGTGAAAGGATAGTCCAATTGATGAAATATCTTAGCGTTGTTGAGGTTGGGAGAGTTCGTTATGGTCCTTAACCCTTAAAATTGAATCACAAACAATATATTAAAAAATACTCAATACTTTATTTATCAAAATACCCTTAAAGTAGGGAAACATTGTACAATGATCCTATTATGCAAGGGTCAACTCATGTTCACTTTCCTCTTTGAGGGGGCAACCTCTTGGTGAGCTAAGCTCCAAAACAATAATATATAATGCATGCTCCATAAGGAGGACATCATCCTTATTTATGTCTATCTATGAAACCCTAATTATAACTTTGACCTACTAACTATCTAATGGACCTTCTTTAATGAGGTCATGTTACATTTATTCCATTCTAACTAATTAAATAGTGGGATTTATTTTATAATAATAAACATAGTGGACCCAATCCACTTTACATTGAATGGAAACCATAACTACACTATTATTACTCTAATGGACCCTTCGTCCCCCCATTACACCTATAGGGAGGATCCCAACACTCCATCCCCACTTAAAAATATCAATGCTTGTAGTGAATATGTATATCCATAAAATATGATATCATGTATGTTTGTTAAATGCACCATTGAAGTAGTCTAGGGAACTAGGGTCCCTTGGACGAGGGATGGTCACAAAACTGAAGTATTCTCAAAATCTCATCCATAACTCAGGGTCCCATGTACAGGTCTTGATATCAAGGATGAAGTCATCCTAGAAGCTCATCTATGAGCTAAGGTATTGTACATAGGTACTAGCCTCAAATCTTAAGTTGTCCAATAAGCTCATCCATATTTAACTTGGGTCCCATGTCCAAGTGCTCATGTTGAATCTCAATTCATCAATCGTGAGTGTGATGAATGGCTAACTACGGTGCTCCCAATTCCCACCATGGTAATGTGGATCAAAATAGAAAGAATTGTCGATGTCCAAAAGATCATATACATAATTGTAAAAGTTTGGTTGTGGATCTAGAAGGAACACTACAACTAGAGAATATGCAAGATGAACATCGGTGGTCATAAATGGATTCTGACTAGCCTCAGTGATGTTTTCTGCATAAGGTGGAGTAGAGTCATCAAATATAAGGTTAAATTATTTGTCTTCCCATAAGTGACATTTTTTGTTGGGTATGTGTTATATTCTTTACATGATTATGTAAGGTACCAAAAGGAAATATGTAGAGTAAAAACACAAGTATTATCACAATAATTGGCATAAAGAATGAAATAGTAAGAACAATGACACGATAAATCCAAAAGATGATACATTTATTATCTTGAGAGAAAATTTCACTTGCCTCTTCAAGGGGGAAACCTCCAATAAAGCAGAGCTCGAGTACAAGTGATTTTACGAGACAAACTTTTCCATGCTTTCTACCCCTATTTATACTATTTCTATCTTCTAGAGAACATTTTAGAGGAAGAAATTTCTAGAGGCGGAACCTTCTAGTAATTATTCTTACATTATATGTGTTCACATTATACATAGGCCTTATTTACTAATGACGGCCTTTATTACATAGAAAAACATATTATTCTATCTACTTGAGGGGTTAGGGAGGTTAGGACCCTAACATGCCCTCCCCCTTAAAGAACGTCCCTGTCCTCAAGGCTTGAGATATGGTAATTGCTACAGAATGAAATTTGACTCCCATGTGGTATCCTCGAGTTGAGTATCCTTCCACTATACTAAAACTTCTTGAATTGTGCATTGATGAAGACGAAACTCACATCAGGCCAGGACTTCTTGTGGTTGCAACCAAATGAAACCTTCTTCATCCAATTCAAGGAGACTAGTTTGAATCTAGAACTTGGTTCCAATCACTTTATTTTAAGAAAGAAACATGGAAAATTGGATGGAGCTTAGAGTGACTAGGAAGGGCTAACTTGTAAGCCATGGGCCCTACTCACTTGAGGATTGTATAAGGGCCATAAAAAATTGGAGAAAGTTTTCGGTAGTGATCTTGTTTGAAGGAAATTTTATTATAAGGTTGTATACAAAGAAACACATGACCCCCTTCAACAAAATGGAATTTGGAATGATATTGATTGATGTGTTGTTAGACAACATAGGTATTCCAATAGAGGACGAACACCTTCAGTAACCACGCACATAACCAGATCAAATATCAACACACTGATGTTTTCACGTGGTAAAACCCCTACGGGGAAACATCCATGGCCCCAGCCAATGCGGTCACTTGGAGCAATTTATTAATGCAAAGAAAAATATTACAGAGAGATTTTACAAGAGAGTTTCTCACAATCGATCATCGGCAAATGACCCTCCATGCTATTTAAATAGAGATCATGGACTAATCGGGTGTTAAGCCACATATCAATGGTCGTTAAGATCAAGGAGAGTATGAACCATTGGATCACTCTATGTCGAGAACATATCGTGACCGTCGGATTTCCTATCTACAAATGCATACTAATGCATACTAAAGAAACGCACTAGAAAACACACTTTTACCTAACGACACAATAGACCAAGTAGATCTTACTAACTCCTAAGTGTCTAAATATCCTAACATCCCCCTTAAGAACAACTTGGGATAGGATTGAAGGATTTACAATAGTGACACAATAGGAG
>SNQJ01S0015224.1:174024-194380 GCA_010110895.2 Picea sitchensis | reverse complement strand
ACATTTAGACTTTTGAGAAAGAGTTGATGATGAGATAGTAAATATAAGACATGATCCACATAGGAAATATGGGATTGCCAAGTTTTACTATAAATGAATATATCATCAAAGAATACCAATACAAAATGATGGAGGAAAGGGCGAAAGACGTGATTCGTGAGGCTTTGGGTGCATTACACAAGCCAAAGGGCATGACCAAGAACACATTATGGTCTTCATGAGTACAAAAGGAAGTTTTGGGAATATAATCCTCCTTCATACATATCTAGTGGTATCCAAAATGTAGATCAAGTTTGGTAAATAATTGAGCACCACTCAATTCATCCAAAAGGTCATCGATGATGGGAATGGGAAATTTATCTGTGATTGTAATTTTGTTGAGGGATTTAAAGGTAGGGCATATGAACCACATACCTTCTTTCTTGAGTACCATTATGATAGGATAATAATAAGGGATTTTACTAGAGCATATGACACCCGCAACTAACAATTCTTGAACAATTTTCTCAATTTCATTTTTCTGTGAAACTGGGTGGCAATATTGGTGAACATTGGGAGGAAGACTACCAGGGACAGGTTGAATGGAATGATCATGGGGGCCATGAGAGGGTGGGATTCCTTGGGGGTTGTCAAAAATAGACTATTGTTTGGAGAGGATAAGATGCATGTCGGGATAAATAGTGGGGGAGGGAGTCTCAACTATTTGAATGGCATGGAATTGTGCAATAATACCATAATTACCCTTTTTGAGGATTTTCTCCATACCGTGTTAACTGAAAATCTTGGGGGAACCTTTTGTGATGCCTTGGAACTTGTACCAATGTCCATCACGTTGGAAGCCCATGTATAATTCCTTGAAATACATGGTGATAGGGCCTAATGTGCATAACCATTCAGTGCCCAGAACAATGTCACAATCACCTATTTCAATAGCAAACATGTGGTATTTCAAATTATAATGACCAATTTGTATACGCACATTTTCACAACGACCTCAAAATTTCATGGAACCACCATTAGAAATAATGATTTGGAAGTTATTGACTTCATGGATATAGAAAAGGGACTCTTGAACGATTCGATGATGAATAAAATTATGGGTGTTTCCATTGTCAATGAGGATATTGACTTTCCAAAGCTTGAAATATCTAATTAAATTAAGGGTTTGGGGAGCTGAGATACCAATGAGAGCATGCAGAGAGATGAATGGTTCAACTTCTGGTGAATTGGAGGGTTAGTTATTATCATCAACCTAGGTCAGTGTTTCAGGAGGGGAAACATCACCATCATCTTCAAAAATATCCTTAGAAATGACCATAAAAACATTTTTCTCCTTACATTTGTGCCCTAGAAAATATTTTTCATCGTAGTTGTAGCAAAGCCCCATAAGTTGGCATTCAACCATTTCTTCCCTGGTTAATTTATGAACCTTAAGAGGAGAGGAAGGAGAATCTATATTGGTGGGATGGGAATGTGGAATAAAGGATGGATTTTTATTTTATTTTAGAAGAGGCTACATGTTGTGCTTCCTTAGCTCAATGAGTAGCTTCCAGCCAAGTATGGGGGTGAGCCATTAGGACATGAACTTGGATGTCATCCTTGAGTCCGTTAATAAATCATTCATGGAAGAAGTCGCCTAACATGCCTTCAGTTCATAAATCTAATTGCTCAAAAGTAGTGATGTAGTCTTCAACTGTACCAGATTGTTTAAGCTTGGTCAAACTTCCCAAATGATGAGTGTTTGTATCAAAGTGTTCATAAAGGTTTGCAACAAATTGGGTCCAAGCAATATACCCTTGGGGTGAATTTTTTCTCCATTTGCACCATTTCTAGCATTATGGATCCAAATAAAGGACACTAACATGAAGTTTGATCAAGTCATCAAAGATGCCATGTAATGAGAAATAATGTTCCATTTGAGTGACCTGGCTTGTGGGGTTCGATCCATCAAAATTTATACCTCAACTTTAGGCAGACATAGTTCACAAGTAAGGGGGTTAGAATGAAAGGCCATGGAATGGGATGAGTCCACGCCCTCATGGTGTGAAGTTTGTTCAGAGGAGATAGGACCTTGGGATTGACAAACCAATGCAGTCAAGGTTTTAAAAATTCCAGAGAGGGTATCAAGTGTGGTGGGCCTAGAATTTATAGTAGCAATTTAAGAATTAATTTGAGTGGTACCGTGCTTATTATGGCCTTGGGTTATGTTGAATGCATTTTTGAGGTTATTGAAGGACTTGTCGATGGAATTGTTACAGTTTTCAAAGTCTTGGTTGCAGGTGCTAGCCATTGGGGAGATAAGCTAGAAAGAATAGGATTGGTGGCTCCGCACAAAAATGGCTTATGAGAGAGTGGTATCACTATGATCAATGCAAAAAGAGGAATCTAATGAGATGGGTCCCAAATAAGGGTGGGTGGGTCCACATAAAAAAGGTCTTATGAGAGGGGTACCATGACGATCAGTGCGAAGAGAGGAATATAGTGGGATAGGTCCCAAATAAGGGTGTCGGTGGGACCACTATACTTTTTGTTTTTACTCCTATAGAGTTATACTCTGGTTTGAATAATATGACAATGGTCCAGAATTCCAAAATCTTAATAGTTAGGATTGTGTAGGAATTTTCACAACCTAGATGCAGGAAGCAAGGTTTCCCAGACTTGATGTGAAAAATTTAAACATCGTTTATGTTTTGTTATGTTCTGGAAATAAGGGTTAGGTTTTTTAGGGTTCCTACAAACAAGGGAGTTCCATGTGCTCCCTTGTTTGTAATTGTTCCAATATCTCATGGCTCTAACTAAGGAGGGTCAACCATACCTTTAGTCATACTACCCGATTACACAAGTATGTGAGAGTATTCTTCTCTAGTGTTATTCTCGGTGCCACTATAGTAGTCATGCAGTAAATTGGTTGAGCTACAGCTAGTTTCAGGATACATGTGGCACTCCCGGTATACCCGAGGGTACATGGGAGTGAAAGGTCATGTACGGGTGTTGTCTAATGTGATACTACTCGAAGGGGTACCAACAAGGGTTATAAGGGTTTCCAACAAGGTGAAACCATGTGTAGTTCCTACATGTATTCTTCCCCAACCGCAATTGTACCCTCTTAACAACAGAACATTTTTCTTTACAGATGTTAGCGCATGTCTCTAGCCTAAAAAACTTTTATAAAAATCTATAGAGGAAAGGGATCTGATACCACTTGTAAGGTACTCGAAGGAAATATGTAGAGAAGAAACATAATTATTATCACAATAATTAGCAGAAAGAATGAAACAGCAAACACAATGACACAATAGATCCAAAAGATGATACATTTTCTATCTTGAGAGGAAATTTCACTTGCCTCTTCGAGGGGGAAACCTCCAACAAAGAAAAGCTCGAGTACAAATGATTTCACAAGAAAAAAATTTCCATGCTTTCTACCCCTATTATACTATTTATATCTTCTAGAGAACATTCTAGAGGCAGAACCTTCTAGTAAGTCTTCTTACATTAGATATGTTCACATTATTACATAGGCCTTATTTACTTATGACAACCTTTGTTACATAGAAAAAACATATCATTTTAGCTACTTGAGGGGTTAGGGAGGTTAGGATCCTAATATATTATCCCATGTACTATACATTTAAATGGGAGCAAGGGGGGGTCACTCCCCCCCCCCACCCTCGCCCTTGCTTGGGGGTTTGGGGGCATAGCCCCCGAGAAAAAAAATGGGTTGTTTTGGTCTGTTTTTGGCATTTTTCCGCCAATGGTTTTTCGGCCCATTGTAACATAATTTTAGTCAAGGAATCTAATAAAAGTCAATAGATTAGGGTTTTGGATGTCGCAAGATCCTATATATTATATTGTAATGGTGAATTTAATACAATGAGAATTAGAGGTGTGGATCTAAACATTTGTTGGTTTTGTCGGTTAAGAGTTTCTAGGGTAAATGTATGAGTACTATGTGTGGTTGCTATTGTTTTATTTATGTTTTATAAAGAATATGTATGTGTGCAATGCTATATTGTAAAGGTTTAAAACCTACAATTTGTCCATGTAATATTCATCACAAGCATCCTATAAATCCAACTAGACCTATACTTCTCAATTATACTCTTCATTGATGAAAGGATACATTTCACCAATGATATCACTCTTCTAAAATTATCATAATCCCTTCTTAACATCTTGCAAGTTTACCTTTATATCTCAAAAATTTATTAACTTTAACATTTGATTCTCCCATGGAATGTTTCACCACATTTCCATTCTTTGGTTCCTCTAAAGTTTGGAGAGAAGAAATTTCAAAGGGTTGTAGAAAAATAAATATTGAGTGGAAGTATAAAAAAATCAAAGCCCCAACAATCCTCTACTCTAAATGGAATTGATATTATTCTAATATAGGCACTTTGTCCAATTTATATATCTATGATAGTCATGGTCACACCCAAAACATCCCCTTAAATATCTAATTTCGATTCAGGTTGATTCTTAGAATCACCCTCTTAGGGGTGATTCTTAAAATAACCCTTCCCAGGTGTTGATTCTAAGAATCACCCACCTAGGGAGGTTGATTTTCGTAATTACCCTCCACCCCCTCCCACCTTGAGGGGATGATTCTCATAATCACCTTCACCCCTCCTTCTTTGGGGAAGTGAGTGATTTTGAGAATCAACCTCCAACAAAGAAGAGCTTGAATACAAATGATTTCACAAGAAAACCTTTTCCATGCTTTCTACCCCTATTATACTATTTCTATCTTCTAGAGAACATTCTAGAGGCAGAACCTTCTAGTAATTCTTCTTACATTAGACATGTTCACATTATTACATAGGCCTTATTTACTTATGACAACCTTTGTTACATAGAAAAATATATCATTTTATCTACTTAAGGGGTTAGGGAGGTTAGGATCCTAAGAGATTATCCCGTGTACTATACATTGGAATGGGAGCAAGGGGGGGTCACTTGTCCCCCGCCCTTGCTTGGGGGTTTGGGCATAACCCTAGAGAAAAAAAATGGGTTGTTTTGGTCTGTTTTTGGCATTTTTCCGCCAATGGTTTTTCGGCCCATTGTAACGTAATTC
Organism: Picea sitchensis; assembly: GCA_010110895.2. NCBI lineage: Eukaryota > Viridiplantae > Streptophyta > Pinopsida > Pinales > Pinaceae > Picea > Picea sitchensis. The sequence continues at coordinate 189,306 of SNQJ01S0015224.1, read as the reverse complement.
TAGTGAAGGAATCTAATACAATTCAATAGATTAGGGTTTTGGATGTCGTGGGGTCCTATATATTATATTGTAATGGTGAATTTAATACAATGATAATTAGAGGTTTGGATCTAAACATTTGTTGGTTTTACCAGTTAAGATTTTCTAGGGTAAATCTATGAGTACTATGTGTGGTTTCTATTGTTTTCTTTATGTTTTATAAAGAATCTATGTGTGCAATGCTATATTGTAAAGGTTTAAAACCTACAATTTTTCCATGTTATATTCATCACAAGCATCCTATAAATCCAGCTAGACCTATACTTCTCTATTATACTCTTCATTGATGAAATGATACATTTCACCAATGATATCACTCTTCTAAAATTATCATAATCCCTTCTTAATATCTTGCAAGTTTACATTTATATCTCACAAAGTTATTAACCTTAACATTTGATTCTACCATGGCTTGTTTCACCACATTGCCATTATTTGGTTCCTCTAAAGTTTGGAGAGAAGAAATTTCAAAGGGTTGTAGAAAAATTAATATTGAGTGGAAGTATAAAAAAATCAAAGCCCCAACAATCCTCTACTCTAAATGGAATTGATATTATTCTAATATGGGCACTTTGTCTAATTTATATATCTATGATAGTCATGTCACACCCAAAACATCCCCTTGAATAGCTCATTTCGATTCAGGTTGATTCTTAAAATCACCCTCCAAGGGGCGATTCTTAAAATTACCCTTCCCAGGTGTTGATTCTAAGAATCTCCCACCTAGGGAGGTTGATTTTTGTAATTATCCTCCACCCCTTCCCACCTTGAGGGGATGATTCTCATAATCACCTTCACCCCTCCTCCTTTGGGGCAGTGAGGTTTTTTTAGAATCAACCTCCAACAAAGCAAAGCTCGAGTACAAATGATTTCACAAGAAAAAAAATTCCATGCTTTCTACCCCTATTATACTATTTCTACCTTCTAGAGAACATTCTAGAGGAAAAACCTTCTAGTAAGTCTTCTTACATTAGACATGTTCACATTATTACATAGGCCTTATCTACTTATGACAACCTTTGTTACATAGAAAAACATATCATTTTATCTACTTGAGGGGTTAGGGAGGTTAGGATCCTAAGTTATTATCCCGTGTACTATACATTGGAATGGGAGAAAGGGGGGGTAACTCGCCCCCCGCCCTTTCTTGGGGGTTTGGGGGCATAGCCCCCGAGAAAAAAAATGGGTTATTTTGGTCTATTTTTGGCATTTTTCTGCCAATGGTTTTTCAGCCCATTGTAATGTAATTCTAGTCAAGGAATCTAATACAAGTCAATAGATTAGGTTTTTGGATGCCACAGGATCCTATATATTATATTGTAATGGTGAAGTTAATACAATGATAATTAGAGGTGTGAATCTAAACATTTGTTGGTTTTTCCGGTTAAGAGTTTCTAGGGTAAATTTATCAGTACTATGTGTAGTTGCTATTGTTTTCTGTAGGTTTTATAAAGAATTTGTGTGTGTGCAATGTTATATTGTAAAGTTTTAAAACCTACAATTTGTCCATGTAATATTCATCACAAGCATCCTATAAATCCAACTAGACCTATACTTCTCGATTATACTCTTCATTGATGAAAGGATACATTTCACCAATGATATCACTCTTCTAAAATTATCATAATCCTTTCTTAATATCTCGCAAGTTTACCTTTATATCTCACAAAGATATTAAATTTAGCATTTGATTCTCCCATGGAATGTTTCACCACATTGTCATTCTGATCCAGGTGGATATTGGTGGCCACCCACCTTTTCCGACTGGCTCAAAACAATTTTCTGACAAATTTGGCAATTTACTATTTTTAGCAGTTTTTAACTTCCGAGGCCATTTTGAGGGCCCAAATGAAGGTTTTTAGAGATCAAGGTTCTCAATGATATCCAAATCCATCATTGATCCCCCAAAATGAATCTCCTCGATGATACCTTTCCAATGAGCTATCATACGCCTAAAATGGAGATCGTATGCAAAAGTTACGACTCCGGGAAGTTGATGTACTAACTTACCCAAACAGGGTCCACATGACTTTTGGCGCTTCATCTCATAGGGTTAGGTTTTTGGATGTATAGGAATTTTGGCATTCCTGTTTATTGTAAAAAGGACTTTAGAGCCTCATTGTAATCATCTTCTTGCGAATGTGAGTAGCCGTCACATCTCTTCTCAGAGATAAGCTGCCACCATTCTACGAGTCTTTCCTTTATATTTCACAGTCCTCTGTACGTTTATTTCATTAATAGAAATGCATAGTATTCTTGTATATGCTCACATGTTTATAGTTGCATCTATGATATATTTATATTTATATTATTGAATATCTGTGATACCTATGCATTTCTTTATTATATCTTGATCATTTTAGGTACCAAAATGAAATGCGGATCAATGGGTATCCATGGTTGATGCGGTCATTTTTGGGTGCATGTCCTGGCCGAGGGTTTGGGTATAGCAATTTGGGTCGAGCATCTCTTGAGGACAATATCTCTATACCGAGAGACCCTCAATGAGTAGAAGGAAGAATAAAGCAGTGAATGAGGACTGATCCTATCGATTATGTTGGCAGGCAAGCTCTCAACAGCGGAAGGGATGAAATGATGGAGAATTTTTCCCACCTTCAACACCTGCTCGATGCAGAACAAAGTAGCATCTTAAATCAAGCTGACCACTTCAGGAGGCCGCGTCATGCCTCAAGGAGTCTGATTAATTTTGATATTCTGTATTTGAAGGACCGGATAGTCACGAGAGCCTAGGACAAATATGGTTAAAATCGCTAGAGGTGGTTTCTCTATTCCTGGGAGGTGCGCCGACAAGAGAAAGATCACCTTCACCTCCATGGCTCCTCTCCCCATTAATCAAATATTGGTGCAGGAAACTTGTTGGGAGGAGCCAGTTCCCGCAGGAGGTCCTGGGAAATGTAGAGGGTTGTCCACTTTCCTGGGATTTTTGTGGATCACGATGAAAGGAACAATGTACCCTGGCCAAACTATGAGGGACCCGATTACGTAGGATGGACCACATTGTGGCATGAGAGGGGCCAAGAAGTTTTGGGTTTCACCAATACCTTCCATATACACACCAGGTTAGATATATCAAAGGGCCTACAGATGACATTTGGTTAAATCTGGTAGGAGGGCTCCTACGGATATCGAACTAAAGTAGTTTACTACGGACATCTCCTCGGTGATGCCTATCGATATGTTGTTAAAATGGTGAAATTGGCTTACCAAACAAGGATTTTGGTTATACAAATCCACAACAACCAAAGTGTAATGAGCGATCCCCAATGAAAATAGTCTCAGAAACCAATCCGACCACACATGAAAAGAAGAGTCACGGAAAGACAAAGTACCTTGGAAAGTGCTGTGATTTCCACAAAATCCCTGGCACAACACAAATGAATATCATTCAAAACAGTCATTGGTGGCGAGATCAAGGAACAAGGCCAAACCTGATTCAGAATTTGATTAAGAAATCACGAAAATGAGGACAAATCGATGACACAAACCCCCTTTGCTATTGTTGCGACCCGTGATTCAACCTGAAGAACCAGCAGATCCAGAGAGTGCATTTTTCATTCACATATGTGGAGGAAGTTTGCATTTATTAATGATAGCGGAAGCGGAAAGAACCTCATCTCAACCAAAGAGTCGCTAACCGGTTGGATCGACAACACCACACCACATGACCATGCAACATGGTGCCAGCCGCCGAGATAGAGATCTCTATATGACCCGACAATGTCGGTGTCATAGCATCCAACCCAGCGCCTTCAGGGTAAAGGGTATTATGTGATTTTTTTCCCACTAGATGTCTATGATATTCTCAGGTAACCATGTATATGTGGAAGCGCCACAATGTTTATGAGTCTCGACCTTTCAGTGTCATTGTTTCTCTAGGAAGTCATCTCTACAAAATACCAGAAGTAGTTATGATTATTGTTCCACCTAAAAAGTGTAGCGGTGGTATACCGTAACTTACCAAATTGCTTCTTCACAATCTATTCAAAATGGGAACGGGAAGGACAACACCCAGCCACTCGACAGCATGGCACCTTCTATCCAGCGTGAAGCCCGGAGTCGACAAGGTTGCGTGAAGTGAAAATTCCTTACTTTGTCCCTCTCATATAATCCCAACTTGTTGAATAGCCTCAACCTCATGAGTTAAGTGACGGACTTCCACAAACTAAACAGCGGCGTCTCAGAGAGAAAGGCAAGCTCACCAAGTCTGGCAGAATCGACCAAGCGTTTTCCCTCTCCCCAGGAACTCAAGCGCAATGGAGACCATTTCTTCCCTGGCAGAGGAGGATTAGTCAGTGGATATCGATGGACACCTGCCTATTCTAATTGGCTCAAAATAGTTTTAAACAAATTTGGCAATTTTACTATTTTTTAGCAGTTTTTACTTCTGGGGCCATTTTTAGGGGGTAAATGATTTTTTTTCAGGATCTAGGTTCTCAATGATGGTAGAAGGAATCATTGGGCTAAAGAATAAGATCTCCTTGGCGATACAACACCAGCAGGCTATCCATGTCGCCTAAAGAAAGCCCGGAGATGCATTATGCAAAGTTCCTTGACCAGGAGTTGATGTACTAACACCCATGGGATACCTTGACTTTTGGCGCTTCATCTCTCCTAGGGTTAGGTTTTTGGATGTTAGAGACTTTTAGCATTCTGTCATTGTAAAATGCCTTGAGGAGCCTCACAATCATCTTCAGCAGCGAATCACAGGTAAGCCGTCATCTCTTCCGGAGATAAAAGTACCACCGATACATCAGTCTCCCTCATATTTTCGATTCTTGTACATTTATTTCATTAATAAAATCATGTAATGCAATATATATATGTTTATAGTTGCATCTCCGATATATATTTACATTATATTATTGAATATCCTAAGATATCTGTGCATTTCTTTATTATATCTTGATCATTTAGATGTATAATCCAGATCACATTCTTTGGTTCCTCTAAAGTTTGGAGAGAAGAAATTTCAAAGGGTTGTAGAAAAATAAATATTGAGTGGAAGTATAAAAAAATCAAAGCCCCAAAAATCCTTTACTGTAAATGGAATTGATCTTATTCTAATATGGGCACTTTGTCCAATTTAGATATCTACGATAGTCATGGTCACACCCAAAAAATCCCCTAGAATAGCTCATTTTGATTCAGGTTGATTCTTAGAATCACCCTCCAAGGGGCGATTCTTAAAATTACCCTTCCCAGGTGTTGATTCTAAGAATCACCCACCTAGGGAGGTTGATTTTCGTAATCACCCTCCATCCCCTCCCACCTTGATGGGATGATTCTCATAATCACCTTCACCCCTCCTCCTTTGGGGCAGTGAGTGATCCTGAGAATCACACCCTCCCCCAACACCCATATTTTAACTTTTTATTTTGGCAAACCATTTTAGCTAAAAAAAATTTGAAGTCTTTTTACATTTTTTATAATTTTTTTTTTTTTTTTTTAAATATAAATATAAAATGTTATTTTTTTCTTGATCTATTGTTATTATTTATTTGGTTTAAAATATAAAAATAACTTTTATTTTGAAGTGTTTTTTAAATTTTTAAAGGGGTGAGCAATGGGGGACCAGATGAGTAGGAGTGATTTTGTTCTGCGGTGATATATCAGTTTTTAGGTCATGATTTCAAAAATATTTGGTTTATTATAAAATATGAGTATTATTTGGTAGCACCACTTTTTGATTTCAGAGTTGATTTCAATATTTTGGTTTCAATCAAATTGATAATTATTTAGATTCGTGGTTCAATATAAATTTATGAAAATTTCACCTGGAAAAAAAGGGGTACTACTTGTGGCACTATTTTTTCAATTAGGAATTGATTTTAAGATTTTGATTATAACAATACTAGATTTATTAAGACCATGGTTTCAAACAATTTGTAATTATATTTCAAAAAGGAAAAAATGGTGCTACTGGTACCATTTTTGATTAGGAAGGATTGATTTTAAAAGCGTTTGTTATCAACATTATATGGATCCAGCAGCATTTACAAAAGGTTGTAATTTTAACCTAGAAAAAGGGTGATACTAATTGCTTTAACTTTTGATTTATGATTAGATTTGGTGTTTTTGCTTAAAATGTCTGGTTTAAGGATAGAGTTATTGTTATGATGTCATAGTTCTCATCAATTTTGTAATTATATTTATAATGCATTAGTAAAAACTAGAACTTAGAATTTAGTGCCACTTCAAAAAAAAAATGGTCCAAGTTTGAAAATGGATTACATTACAGCAAATTAAGTTTCAAAGAGGTATGTTGATAAACATAAATAAAAAATAGTTGCTAATGATTTATCATGAAAGGAAGACATTGATTACGAAGAAACATTTCCTCTAATGGTAAAAATAACATAACAATAATATTTTCCTTCGTAGCAATTTTGAAATGAAGATTTCATCAAACGGATGTTTATAATCCATCATTTAAATGATGAAATGATGATGTTGGTGAATAAATTTATATGTAGCAATACTAGATTTATTGTTAAGGAAATGCCAGAATGTATTTACAAGTTGAAATAATCTTTAGATTTATTGTTAAGGAAATACTGAAATGTATTTACAAGTTGAAATAATCTTTATATGGTTTATAACCAACACCTAGGGCATTTAAGAATAAAATTGATGAAAATTGGGCATTTAAGAATAAAATTGATGAGAAATTTGTGAAGAATGATTTCAAAAGATGTAGACCAAATCCAAATATTTAGATAAAGATGGAAAGTAGTAGAATTTTCTAGTTTGTGATTTTGTATTTGGATGATTTGGTGGTCAGAAGAAATATTGATGGAGAGATTAAAAAACTTTTTAGTATAACTTGGATTAAACATTTGATATGAGTAATCTTGGTTTACCTCATTATTTTTACGAGATATAAATTTGGCAGCTTTATGAGGAGATTTTTTTATTTCTTCCTAAATTTTCTCATGTTATGCTAAAGAAATTTATAATGAGCAATTGTATAATTTTCCCTACTCCTACTCCTTTTTAGTTTAGATTGAAATTGTAAGTAGATTATCTTTCAGAGGAAGTCGGTCCTACTTTGTATAGGTAACTTGTTGAAAGTTTTGAATCTTTATTTAACTCAATCTAGATCATATATACTTTATAGAAATTGGGCATTTAAGAATAAAATTGATGAGAAATTTGTGAAGAATGATTTCAAAAGATGTAGACCAAATCCAAATATTTAGATAAAGATGGAAAATGATGAAATTTTGGTTGTGATTTTGTATTTGGATGATTTGGTGGTCAGAAGAAATATTGATGGAGAGATTAAAAAACTTTTTAGTATAACTTGGATTAAACATTTGATATGAGTAATCTTGGTTTACCTCATTATTTTTACGAGATATAAATTTGGCAGCTTTATGAGGAGATTTTTTTATTTCTTCCTAAATTTTCTCATGTTATGCTAAAGAAATTTATAATGAGCAATTGTATAATTTTCCCTACTCCTACTCCTTTTTAGTTTAGATTGAAATTGTAAGTAGATTATCTTTCAGAGGAAGTCGGTCCTACTTTGTATAGGTAACTTGTTGAAAGTTTTGAATCTTTATTTAACTCAATCTAGATCATATATACTTTATAGTTGGTTTGGTTATTAGATTTATCCAAAATCTAAAGGAAAACTATGAGAAGGTATATAAGATAATTTTGAAATATATTAGAATCATGGTTAATTATAGATCAAACTCATTATGTATATGGTGGGAAAAAAAATTATATATATATATATATATATATATTCAAATTATGACATTGATTCTAATGATATATTAGAAATTTTACAACGTGTTATATGTTTCATCTTGCTATTAGTCTAGCTACTTGGTTAAGAAGTAGAATGCTACTTCATTATATTCTTGTGACACTGAATATAAAGCAGTGAAGGAAGCAAGGGAGGAAGCAACATGGATTAAAAATATCGTGTATGAACTTGGACATACTCAACCAAGAAAGCTATAGAAATTAGATGTGAAAACCATAGTGCAATGCAATTGATGAAGAATATAATATTTCACGCAAAGGCTAAGCATGTGGATTTGTACATGTTTAATACCTTAGCTATATTGAGTAGGATGACAATGTTGGATTGAAGTTTTGTAGAGGTGAAAAATAGTGCAACGTCCCCTTCGTTACGACACAAAAGTAGGTAAGTAAATACAGTGGTGAATTTTTTTTTCTTTAAAACATCAGTTAGGACAAGAGTTACTCAAAAACACATACATCATTACTTACACATTATATTCTCGTTTATCTCATTACACAACAATATTCAAATACAACTTCAATGTTTATCATTGATCAACCACAACACATAAAATAATAAGTGATGCCTACCCGTCCAACCTACCCTGCAAGGTTAGGACCTCCAAGACACATAATCAACGCTCAAGTCCAGGATTCATCCAATTGATTTTGACCACTCAGGACTGGAGATTGTTTTGAGGAACAAGGAAGTATCTATTCCCATTACCATACTAGTCTAAAACGTAAACTAAAATGTCACAAAACTCAACCACTATTCGTCCATGATAGGTCTAAACTCAATTAAGAGATAATTTACGCAATTATTAAGAGCTTGAAAAATTATATTATTTATTCAATGATACCTCAACGATCACAATTTCAATCCAATTATAGCAATTAGGGATATCTATATTGTTCCATCAATTAAGACCAAAGATCAAGAATCTATATTAAAATCATGATTTTTGTTTACATTTCACAATCTTTCTTCTCATCATTGTTTTACTTAATTTCCAAGGTGCATTAAGGAATAACATCTAGGTAAACAATCAATTAAAAGTAATAAGGAATCTAACCATTTACAATTACTAAGATAACATAATTATAAAAACCATTTTTTCCTTAGGACAATTATCATTGATTTTATTTTGTACAACTTTGCCCTGTCTAAATTTTAATATGGTGAAAAATACCACCTTATGAATATATATACAAAATTTGTTTATATTAGACCCATTCACAATAATATTCTTAGACACCCAACAATTATCCAATTGTCCATAATTATTCGAAAGTTCATAGTTCACTCAGATTCAATATATAATGAAAGGTAAAGTTTGTCACCACACACATGAATATGGCATTGCATTTTGCAACCAACATAATGTTTATATTCAATAAATTCTATATCTAATCACAGGATGAAATAAAAACTCATATATATCAACAATATTATTATACAATGAAGTATCGTGATCGGCATAAATTTGTTGTCAAAATTCGATATGGAACCTTCACAACAATATTTTCTTCATCGTGCTTGCAATCCAAACTTCATCGGTACCTCCCAGCGAACATTAGGGGTACTCTTCTTCCCCTTAGCCCCCCGAGCCACAAAGGGGCCACACACAAGAAACCAACAACAATAGCTCCAATGCTTGCCTCGCAAGGAAGAGATTTCACTCTTTCTACAAGCTTGGTATCCCAACTCTCACAAGTAAAACACAGTCCACAAAATTTTGGCAGCATAACATTACCAAGAATAAGTGACATCCATTTCCCTTCTACCACATTTTTTAATAGAAAAATCAGCAATGACACATGTCCTCATGCACAATTAATTATATTTTTAATTAATTTAATTAGTATTATTCACCCACACACTTGTCACACTCTCCCTAAGTTGCACAAGTAATTACCATTTTTATTTTATTTAAAAACCCAATTTCCCTCACATTCCCCTATGTGTTCCTATTTTCGCTCTTAGTTGTCCCTTTGTTCCCCAAATTTTCATTTAATGAGGGTCTCCTAACTAGATCTTAGTTAGAGTTGGATTAGGAGTCTTCTACTAGTTAGACTAGTGGTAGGTTGACTCAAGATTCTATTCCAAGTGTACTCTTATTCTCTCATATTATTATTTATTTTATTTTTAAAATCCAATTTATTAATTTCATGCACACATGTGCATTTTATCCAATCTTTAGATTTTACTTCACTTTTTCCTAGAATTTGATTTATCTCAATTCTTTTAATTTATTTAATATTTTTGATTAATCCCTTAATTAAACTTAGACTTAGTCTTAGTCTTAGACTTAGGCTTAGTCTTAGACTTAGGCTTAAAATCTTGTTAGGATTTTTAATCAATAATTTATTGTTTAATTAATTATTTTATTAGAAAAAGGTCTAATCATTTCAATTTTTTCTAGGCCACCTATATTTATTGACTCAAGTTTTAATTATGGGACGTGCCCTTCAAGACTCACCTCCGTTCTCCAAGGGTGTCACTCGCCTTTGACTAGTTTTGGAAGTTTGTCTGACCCTTTGGAGTCAAAACTCAATTCGGTCTACCTTGTGAGAGACTAAGGGATTCTAAGGAATAAGGACTTCATCTTATTGCGCGTCCATTAGAAATCTTCATGAGTGACTATTTCAGTCCGCCCTCATGACATCGTGGACCTCTCAAACTAGGTAATCATTAACCTATAGTTCAAGCCACAGTGGGAGTGATAGTAAGCTGTGACAGGGACGTTGCCACACCTCTCCCTCAAATGTTTGGTTATTGTGGATGGCCTCATTACTCCTTATGTGATTCAGATTATCAAGCATCGTCAAGCATGCATCCACTGACAAAAATAGTGTCAATAATCCATATACATAAATCATAATGAAATCAATCATATATCACATGTGTGTAAAATGAAATACTCAAACAATACAATCCACTCCCTGACTCAATATGGAGTCCAAGTCCATTGATGCCATCAACATCCATAACTTGTCATGTGTCTTGCACACTTAGGAAAACTCCTCAATAGCATTTGCCAATACATATACATCAAATTAACAATAAGTCAAAATACATCATCATCATCATGTATAATCCACAATCGAAACGAAATCATAATATACCATAACCGGATCACTTGCACGCAAGTGTCCTCAAAGAATATGTCAATAAAAGTGTGTTCAGTGGAGCGGGATGTTACAAATAGGAAACAGACATCTCGCTAAATGTTTGACAAAGGAAAACATTGTGAATTTTTAGCTCTATGTTTGGGATGAGGGAGGTTCACAAAAGGGGGATGTGATGTATTGTCACCTTCCTCATCTTCTTCTTGATATATTTTGTATCCTGACATAGACAATATGAAGGGTAGATTTTAGGATGTATAATATTCCATAGTGGTAGCTCATGTACTGTGATTTTTTATGTAAATCTTAATGCAACCCTTGGGGAATTTTCGAGTCATTATTGTCCCCATTGTGGTCCTCTTATGTGGCCTCATGGGAGTTTTTAAGGAATTTAGTTATGTCAACTCATAATATTTTATCAAAATTTAGTGGATGTCACTAGAAGGTTAGTTGGGTATAAATAGACGGATCATTCACCTCATTTACACATCAAGGAGATGACAGATTATGAGATACTCTTATGGATATTATGATGTATCAGTGTAATTTTTTATCTTAATAATAAATCTTTTTTAAATCAAAATGGTTATTTATATTCAATCAAAGACCATGGATTTATCTGTACAATGCAAATAACATAAGGCCAGTGTGAAAGGATGGTCCAATTGATGGAATCTCCCAACATTTTTAAGGTTGGGAGAGTCTGGTATGATCCTTGGCCCTTAAACTTGAATCACAAACAAGATATTCAAAAATACTCTATATTTTATTTATCAAAATACCCTTAAGTTATGGCAACAGTGTATAACAATTATCCTATTATGGAAGGGTCAACTCTTGTTCACTTTCCTCTTCAAGGGGACAACCTCTTAGTGAGCTAATATATAATACAATACTATCTAATACATGCTCCATATGGAGGACACCGTCCTTAATTATATCTATCTAGGAAACCCTAATATTAACTTTGACCTCATAAATATCTAATGGACCTTCTTTAATGAGGCCACATTACATTTATTCCATTCTAACTAATTAACTAGTGGGATTTATTTAATAACAATAAACATAGTGGAGTCAATCCACTTTACATTCAATGGAAACCATAACTACATTATTATTACTCTAATGAACCCTTCGGCCCCCCATTACACCCCTAGGGAGGATCCCAACACTTCATCCCCATTTAAAAAGAGAAATGCGTGTAGTGAATATGTACAACCATAAAACATGGTCCCGTGTATGTTTGTTAAGTGCACCATTGAAGTAGTCTATAGAACCAAGGTCCCATGTGCAAGGGTTGGCCACAACACTAAAGTAGTCTCAAAATCTCATCCATAACCCTAGGTCCCATGTACAAGTCTTGATATTAAGGATCAAGTCATCCTAGAAGCTCATTTATAAGATAAGTATTATGTATAGGTACTAGCCTCAAAACATAAGTAGTCCCAGATGCTCATCCATATTTAACTTGGGTTCCATGCCCAAGTGCTCATGTTGACTCCCAATTCAGGAATTGTGAGTGTGATGAATGGCTAACTACGGTGCTCCTAATGCCCACCATGGTCATGTGGATCAAAATAAAGAGAACCATTGATGTCCAAAAGATCATACACATAACTGTAAAAAGTTGGTTATGGATCTAGAAGGAACACTACCACTAGAGAATATGCAAGATGAACACTAGTGATCATAAATGGCTCATGACTGCCCTCAATAATGTTCTATGCATAAGGTGGAGTAGTTTCATCAAATAGAATGTTAAAGTATTTGTCTTCCCATAAGTGAAATTTTTCCATGTACCAGTCATCACAAGCATCCTCTAAATCCCACCAGGCATATACTTCTCGATTATACTCTTCATTGATGAAAGGATGCATTTCATCAATGATGTCACTCTTCTAAAACTATCATAATCCCTTCTTAATATCTTGCAAGTTTACCTTGATATCTCGCAAAGTTCTTAACTTGAACATTTGATTTTCCCATGGCACGTTCACCACATTGTCATTCGTTGATTCCATTGAGGGTTTGAAGGAAGAAATTTGCAAGTGTTGTAGCACAATAAATATTGAGTGGAAGTATACCAAATCAAAGCCCAAAAAATCATATATCCAATGGAATTGATCTAATTGTAATATGGGCACTTTGTCAAATTTAGATATCAGCTTTGCAATAGTCATGGTCATCACCCAAAAAAACTCTAAAAAGGCTCATTTTAAATTAGTGATATCTTCACTTCCCGAATTCCATTTTGAATGATTTTTTAGTGGGTGTTTTTTTAAAGGATTCATATTTACAATTAGTTTTGTATATTCCACACAAAAGTATATAGGAATGGATCTAAGTGTCGCAGTCCTATTTTTCCCTTTGAAAACCTATAAAATAGAAAGGAAAAAAAATCAACTTTTTAAACAATAAAGAGCTATAATACCACTTGTTGTGATCCTTAACCCTTCAAATTGAATCACAAACAATATAGCAAAATAATTCATACTTTATTCAAGATCAAAATTGAAAACACCATATCAAAATTGAAAACACCATAGAGTAATCCTTTTATGGAAGGATAAACTCATTTTGTGTAGCTTTCCTTAATGATAAATCTTGGAGTATATACTCAACCATTAAATTTCTTATGTGATTTTTGCTCTTATTTGTTTGACTTAATTATTCTTTGCTAAATTATGAAATATGTTAGTGAAATAAAAACATGGTTACGGAGATCTTTTATGCATAACTTCTACAATAAAACTATTAATTTTATATGACACACTCACATAATTTACTATTAATTTTATTAATTTTATATGGCACATTTTCATAATTTATTATTGATAAGGCATATATGTGTGAAGTTTTGTTTGACCTTGTTGTTCAAGTTAACTACATTTCAAAATCATTTCTTTGAAAAACACGTGTTTTGCATTTCTACACTTCAAAATTAAGTGTAATATTTTAATTCAATTTTAAATTTTGATTTTTGATTGTATTGTACTTAAATGTGATGAGTACATTATTCACACCTATTTGTAAACTTCCATAGTAAAATATATATTGAAAAATTGCATTTTGTTTTTTTTTAAATGATCGGAGTAAAATATATATTGAAAATTTGTATTATGTCTTTTTCAAAAATATTATGGTAATAATCGTTCATCTATTTATTACATGACCTTCCCTGATATTCTATCTTTGGGCCATTTTTGGCTTTTTGACTTTGTATCGTTCATTTGAATTTTTTTTAATGAAAGAGTGTTTTATGTTTGTTTGTTTTTTTAATTATAATTTATGGATATGTAATTTTTTTACGGAAAAATTATTTAAATAATTATGTAATCAAAAATATAATTATTATTAGTTTTATATGTTATGGATTGGATTTTTTTTAATTGTTATCATCGATTTTGGTTAGTTTTTATGTTACAATAAGTTTTTATTTCCAAGTATAATTTACGCTGGGAAAATTTTTAAACATTTTATTATTATATTATTATATTATTATAGTAAACCTATTTTAAAAATTTTGAAAATATATTTATTATAATTAATTATTTCTGATCTATTATTTATTTATGTAGAAAAAAATTTAAATATTTCACCATCATTTATTATAATAAACTTATTTTAAAGGTTTTGAAAAATATATTTATTATAATTAAATTTGTGTGTTGTAAATTAAATTGTATCGTAAATAATTAAATTCTCAATTCTCAAACAAAACAAAGTACCAATATATGTATCATTATTTTAAACTTAATAATATTTTTAAATTTTATTGACTTAATCACTTATAATAATTTATCTCTCCCCATTTAAATGGGATGCTTTCGAATAATCATAGTTAGTTAAAAACCCAAAAAAACATGTACAAGTCTAGTAATTTTCATCTCATGTTGGGGTGCACTATTCAGTTGATTGATAGATCGGATTTACTTAAATGGAATGGGGTGATAGATCAGGTTATATCACATCGAGGAATGTCTACAACGCTTTGGCCTCTAAACTTCGGTCTCCAAAAATTTGTGGTTGGCGTCGGAATTTATAGGATTAGGATCTAACTCCAAAACTGAAATTGTTTATGTGGTTAATTATGGAGAACAAGATTTTAACTTGGGACAACCTGCAACATAGAGGTTGGTCTGGTCCAAGCATTTGCTCTGTTTGTTTCAAAAAGCCCGAGATTGTCTTGCACCTTATGGTTCAGTGTAGCTTTACTTAGCAGGTTTGGACTTTGATTTTAAATGCTTTAAACTTAAAGACAGATTGGACGGGTCTCACTGTGACCTCTTGTTTCAAAGACTGGACAAAATTGAAAACAACTTGTCCTAC